>VIYQ01003424.1:0-18219 GCA_009928355.1 Chlorella sp. CH2018 | reverse complement strand
CCGCCTCCCAGCCCCCCGCCGCCCTCCCCGCCACCGCCGCTGCTGGAAGTGCTGCCCCAGCCGGGCAACGCCACCAACGACCCCAGCCTGGGCGCTCAGTCCATGGAGCCTGATGCCAGCCTGGTGTACGGCCCCTGGAGCGAATGCTCCGCCAGCTGTGGCAACGGCTGGCAGACGCGCACGGCCACTTGCCTGGCCGCCGACGGCTCGCTGCTGGCGATGCAGCAGTGCCCGGCCGCGGCGGACGCCGTCACCTCCCGCGCCTGCAAGTGAGCGCCGGGTGGCACTGGGCGGCAGCTGGTCGGTTTGCCTGCTTAGAGTTGCAGCGATGGAGGGGGTTGAGCCAACTCCTTGATGCTGCTGGGGGGCAGCTGTACGAGGGCGATGTGATGCAACCCCTCCCACCCAGCTACCCCACCCCACCCTCATCCCCACCTTGCAGGGGCCCCTCCTGCACGGCGCCCTACTGGCTCTACTCAGCCTGGTCTGCCTGCAACGCCACGTGCGGCGGCGGCGCCGCTGGGCGCAATGCCACCTGCGAGGCGCCCAAGGGCAAGGACTGCGACAAGGTGGAGCAGCAGGCGCTGGAGCAGGAGTGCAACACCGCGGCCTGCGCCGTGTTTGCCTGGCAGGCCGGGGAGTGGAGCGCATGTGACGCTGAGTGCGGAGGTGCGATGCGGTGCTGTGAGGGACCAACACCTGACCAGTGGTGCTGTGCATGGAGGCTTATGCTGGGTGGTGCAGGCTGGCAGTGCTGCAGCAGCAGGAGATGGGCAGCCACATGCTGAAGCAGCTCTTGCAAGGTGCCTCCCCGTCTCTCGGTCCTCCACCTGCAGGCGGCAACCAGACACGCTACGTGGCATGCGTCGACACCGCTGGCGTTGTTGCAGATGAGCAGCTGTGCGTGGCGTCCGCACGCCCCGCCGACATGCAGGCCTGTGCTCTGCAGCCCTGCGACTTCTGCTCCGCCAACGACTGCTTCGGCAAGGGCACCTGCTCCAATGGCGCCTGCGTATGCGACGCCAGCCAGAACGTCACGGGGCCCTTCTGCCAGGTGCGAGCCAGCAGGGGCTACAGCACTGGGATGGGTGCTGGGGCACACTGGGGCTCGTACGGCAAGCAGGCAGCGGGCGGCCCGAGTTACAAACCAACCCAGTTCTTCCCCGCAACTATTCACAGGTGCCCACCAGCTGCACAAGCGGCGTGGTGGACAGACAGCTGGCCTGCTGCGCGTCTGGCATCGTGGATGCCTTCGGTGCCTGCTGCCCTGCTGGCGCCACGCTGGATGCCAGCGGTGCATGCTGCACCGGCGGTGCAGTGGATGCTTGCGGCGTGTGCGGCGGCAAGGGCAAGTTTGTGGACACCGCAGGCGCCTGCTGTGCCACCCTGCTGGATGCGGATGGGCAGTGCTGCGCCAGCGGGGCCGTGGATGAGTGCGGCGTGTGCAAGGGGATGGGCACCAGCTGCGCCATCGACATGACCCTGCAGATCACCGTCAGCCCAGAGCTGGTGTACGGCGATGCAGTGCAGGTGAGGCAGCTTGCACAAGCAGACGCACGAGTGCTGCACGGGAGGGTTACCATGGGCTGCAGGTGGCATGCTGTGCTGCTTGCAGCTGGCCTGCCCAGCCCTGTGCGCACACGCTGCCAAGCCGCGCCCTGCGCCCCTGAAGTTGCCATCACCCCTCCTCTCCCCCTGCAGGAGTCTGCCCTGAACGCATTCCTGGGCAACCTGAGCGAGGCGCTGCTGCTGCCGGAGGGGTCCATCACTTTGGACTCGCTGCAGGAGACGGCTCCCTCCACCAGTGACCTGGCCATCTCTGAGGCTCAGGGCAAGGAGCGCTCTCTGCGCCTGGCCCGCCTGCTGCTGGCGGAGCCCAAGCCCCAGCAGCAGGGCAAGCCCGCCGCGGCTGCCGGCAATGCCACTCAGGGCGAGGAGGCTGAGGCGGCGGCGGCTGCCGCCAAGCAGCAGGGCGGCCCCATGTATCTGACCGCCACCGTGAGCCTGAGCCCTGATGCTGCGGCCGAGAGCGGCGGCCAGTTCAGCGCGGCCTGGATGTCGGCGGCGCTGGGCCAGGTGGTGGCGGAGCAGCCCGCCGACAGCCCCGTGCAGCTGGGCACAAACAACCAAGTCACCAGGTGTGCGAGGGTGGGGTCAGCAGGCCTGTGCAGTTGCGGCTGTTCCAGCCTGCGACTGAGTGTGGTGACCGGTGTGACCAGGGCGAAGCCATGTGCCAGCAGCAAAGTGGTGGCGCTTCCGACTGACAACCTCCCCTCCTGCCGCTGTGCGCAGGGCTGCTGTGTGCGGCAACGGCATCTGCGAGGTTGGGGAGCGCACTGTGGAGGGCTTGGTGGAGGGCACCTGTGTCCAGGACTGCTCCTTTGAAACCAAGGTGAGGGCAGGGTGGGACGGTGGATGGGAAGCGATCAGGGCACAGATGGCACAGACGGCACAGGCGGTTCTTCCGGCAGCAGGACAGTGGTCTTGGGGCGTGGAAGTTGCTGAGCGGCATGTGTTGTATTTCTACAAACCTGTTTGTTGCTCGCTTGGATGCAGGCCTGCCCGGAGTCGTGTGGCGCTGGCACATGCCAGCCCGCCACAGGCACCTGCACCTGCTTTGTCGGCTATGCTGGCCAAGAGTGCAACGCGTGCGCCGCAGGGTTCACCATGGTACGCCTGGGCTGCTCAGCATGCCCACATGAGGACATCGGTGGCTGCTGTTTGCAGCTGCTTGCGACAGCGGTCTGAATGTTCTGACGGTGGCATTGCTTACACTTCGCTGCCGCTGTGCGTGCAGGTGAATGGCGCCTGCTCTGCCGATGTGGTGGCCCTGGGCTTTGTCTCCCCGGCTGTGCCCGAGGACGAAGCGGGCACCCAGGCGGATGCATCCAACAACGTTGGTGCGTGCCAGCGCAGACTGGTCTGCACATCAGGGGAATGGCAGTGCAGGCCCTGGTACTGCTGAGTGCAGCATGCACAAAATCCAGCCAAGCTATGTTTGCTCCCCTTGCCTATCTCACCCTTTGCAGAGGCGCCCAGCGAAAGCGGCGGCCCCAACGTGGGAGCCATTGTGGGCCCTATTGTGGCTGTCGTGGTGGTCGCCGCCGCGGTGGCTGCCTTTGTCATCCACAGGCGTCGCTCCCGTGCGTTCCGAAACTTTGGCACCCCATCCAACAGTGATGGCGCTGGTGAGCTGAGCTAATGCGGCTGACATCTGTTGGGAGCTTCGGCCCGCGCTGTGCCATGCTTTGGGTGCTGAGCTTGCATGCAGCTGCACCTGCCGATCTGCCCCAACACCGTTCCACATCCATGCCTGCCCTGCCCAACTGCAGACGGTGGCCGCGACCTGGAGAGCCAGTACACCACCGCCCAGGGTGAGGTGGGCACCGGCAGCGAGACGCGCAGCCTGCGGGAGAAGTACGGCAGCATGAGCAGCCTGGGCACGGGCGGTGCGCCCACGCCCCCCACCCAGAGCGCTGCCCCCAGCGGCGCCCCCAGTGCCGCACACAGCGCCGGCACCGTCAGCTCTGGCGGCGGCCGCCGCCTCATGCAGGCCTCTCAGGAGGCCCTGGCCCTGCGCAGCAGCCAGCAGGCGTTCCGTGGGCTGGCAGCGGGTGCCAGCCAGCTGTCTCGTGGCGACTCCCAGCTGCACTCCACCGGCTCTCTGGGAGGCCCTGCCCGCACGCGCAGCACCGCAGGGGCGCCCAACCCGCTGCGCCAGTCCCTCACAGCCTCCACCGGCTGCAATGCGGGAGGCAGCACGCTGAGCGGCAGCGCGCTGGTGGCCTCCGCCGCAGCAGGGGCCACCTTTGCATCGGCCACCCCTGTGCTGGGCGACACCCACCACACTCTCAAGTCGGTCAGCAGCTCTGGGCGGGGCGGTTCGCGCCCCGACTCCGCCGCTCACAGCTCCTCCAACAACTCAGGTGAGGGGCTAGGCAGGGCAGTGGAGGAGCTTGTAGATGCTGCAGCTTGTAGATGCTGGAGTTTGTAGATGCTGGAGTGAGACCGTGTGCCTCGGTGCAGTTCAATTTGCTTGCTGTCTGTTGCCCAGGCATCCTGCAGGCCGCGGGTCGTCTGGTTGTAAGCTGCCGTGGTGCTGCTGTTAAGCTCTGTCCTCCCGCCCGGCTGCCACATACAGGCACCAGCTCCGGCCACTCTGGCCAAGCACAGCCGGCAGCCTCAGCTCTGGACTCCTCCCACCTGATAGCTGAGAGCCCCGCCATGGTTGAGGCGGCGTCAATGGCGGTGCACCCCTTCATGTCGCCGCACCCATCCATGCCGGTATCGCCGGCGCAGGTGGCGGGTGGTGCGCCCACCCTGGCGCATCTGGCGGGCGTGATGATGCAGGTGGGCAGGGATAGGGGGGAGGGGTGCAATTATGCTTGCAGATTGACGCCGCCTGCCTGCACCAGCTGTGTTTTGCAGTGCGGCACTGCGCTGCACACGGTGGGCCTTGCACCGCTTCCAACTGCTCTGCTTCTGTGCTGCTGTGCCAGCCCCAAAGTTGCCAGCTGTTTGACAGCTGCCTCCGCCCTGCCCCTTCCCTTCTGCAGAGCTACACCAGCTCTCCGCTGGACCCTCAGGCACGCCTGTTCTACAACCCCGCCTTCAACGACGAGTCCATCCCGCGCATGAGCGACAGCAAGAGCGTGCTGAGGTGGGCCGGCTGGGCGCGTGCCACCCGGGTTGGGTTCGCTGGCCGCACTGGGTTGGTAAGCTTTAGCGATAGGGGACCATTGGATGAGCCATCGGATTGGTGCCCTGCCCCACCTCCCACTGTGGCATGGCCCTGCTGCTCCCACTCCCCTCTCATGCAGCTCCTCCCACGTGCCAAAACCCGGCTACCTGCGGCGCATGCCCTCCTCGGCGCTGGTGTCAGCTGAACCCTCCTCGCTGCAGCCGCCCACCGCCCCGGTGTCCGATGGCCAGCCGGCCTCAGAGGGTGCCATCGTGGTGGCGGCCGCGGTTGCAGCTGAGCTGGGCCCCGCGGCTGGGCGCCGCATGCAGGCGGTCAACCTCAGCATCGAGGAGAGCTTGGACACGCAAGCACGCAGGTGAGCGCAGAGGCTGTGTTTGTGGTGTGGAGCTGTGCTTGCCAACACCAAATGGGCGGTGGCCCGCATGGCACAGTGGCAGTTCAGCCGGCGAGACTCCGAAGCGCAGAACGAGCTGTAGCTACCTGCTTTCTCATGTTCCCCCTCTGCCAACCATCACTGCCCACAGGGACAAGCTGCACCGGCTGCGGGAGGCAGTAGAGGCGCTGGAGGCAGACGCTGCTCTGGTCGCCGGCGGCAAGCGGTGAGGGCACAGTCATCAGCGGCAGCGATTGACGGGTGCTCCGCAACTATGAACTTGAAATGCACCTGCTGCTCGCCTGCTGCTCAACTGCTTGCTGGCAACCCTTTGAGCTGCAGCGTGGCCGGCCCTGGCGAGCTGCAGTCGCCGTCTGGCAGCCAGCCGCTGGCGCAGGTGCCGGCGGCGCTGCGCATTAGTGTGGACTCAGGTGACATTGGGGGTCGCCAGCTTGGCTGTTTGCAAGCATCGCCACGCTTGAGCGTGTTGAGCAGCATCCAGCAGGCGCAGTGGCATTCATCCATGTGCTTGCCCTGGTGCCTGCTGCAGTGACCTGGGCGGGCAAGGAGGAGCAGGAGGTGTCGCCGCTGGCGCTGTCCCAGACTGAAGGCCAGCGCAAGGTGGGTGCAGGGCCAGTACGTGCATTGCTGCTGCTGCTGCTGCCTACACTATGCGTTTCTCTCAGCAGGCGTGCTGAGCGTACTTGCACTGCCTTCAGTCCCGACACACATGCTCCTGACTACCATACGTTTCCCTTCACGCCGCAGGTTCTGGACCGCCGCCCTAGCGTGCCCAGGCTGCCGCTGGGGCGGCTGCTGTCAGGAGACCAGGGGGCGCAGCTGCCACCCGTGGCTGTCGCAGCGGATGAGGCGGCGATCTCCGCCGCCGAGGCACAGCCGCTGCAGTCGCGGCCCACAGTGCCGCGCCTGGCACTCAGCAAGCTCAACCCGCTGGCGGCTGGCGCCAGCGGCGTGTCCAGCCAGGCAGCGGCAGGCGGCGGCTCGGGCAGGGGCGGCAGCGGCTCAGGCCGCTGGCGGCCCACAGCGCAGGCAAGCCGCATCCCCGCCGCCAACTTCAGCACGCTGGATGCCACCGCACAGCGCTCGCCCACCAAGATGCCCAGCGGTGAGTGCGGTGCAGGGGGCGCGGTTTTGGTGCAGAAAGCTAAACTTGGCCCCTGGTGCCCTGTATGAGCTGTCTGGATGTACTCAGTCTGCCAACTCCAGCTGTTACAAGTGCTTGCTCTGCCACAGGTGCCGTCTCCGCCGACCCGCTGGATGATCTGGACGCCATGCTGGACAGTGCCACGCCGCAGCGCCAGCAGTCGGCGCGCGAGGCGCTTGCCTCTGGTGAGCCACTGGCTGTTGTTGATAGGGCATGTTGGTGCAGAGGGGGTGAGAGCTGGTTGGTGGAGTTTCACTTGAAACCTTGGCCTGCTGCTTCCTCTTGCACATGAGCACTGCAAGGGCGTTTGGCAGCTAGGACCATCCTTTACCTTGCTGCACGCCTTGCCACATGATCATCAACACTTGTTTCTCACACGCCGCAGGCCTCTCCAAGCTGCTGAACCCGCTGCGCGGCAGCGCTCGCGGCCTGGGCAGCGGGCGACGAGCGGAGGACTGGACCCGCCAGCTGTCGGAGCGGGGCCGCGGCACGCCCCGCTCCTGGGCTGAGGATTCGGGTAAGGGCAGCAGGAGGGGCGCTGCAGCTGGGACGTTGCACCATGCAGGGGCAAGACGGCTGGGCTAGAAACCTGCAACTGGGCGACAGCTGATGGGCGGGCCGGCAAGGGCAACTACAGTCCATCTGCAAATCAAAGCACTTTGGGCCAGCCTCTTCCAGCTCAGCATGCTCACCCATCCCATCCCTCGCCTCCCCAACCGCCCCCACAGGCATGCAGCGCACCAAGGCGGGTGTGTCGCTGCAGCGCAGCAATGATGAGCTGGAGGAGGAGTCGCCGCCGGTGCAGAGCCGGCTGGAGCGGCGCGGCGGCGGCGGCGGCAGCGCACAGGGCCCCTTCCTCTCCCCCGGCGACTCGGAGGCGCCCTCCTCAACCTTCACAGCCGGCACTGCAGCCTCGCTGGCCAGCCGCTCCGCAATGCTGAGCAGCTCGCCGCGTGGGCAGCTGCTCAAGCAGCTGGCCGACGAGGCAACGGCGGCGCAGCGGGAGCGGGCGGCGCACGAGGCGCGGGCAGCGGCACCAGCGCAGCCCACCTACAGCGAGGTGATGGGGCGAGTGGACGATGCGCTGCGCTCGGCGGGAGCCTCTCCAGTGAAGGGCGCAGCTTATGGCGCCTCTGGGGCCTACTCTCCGAGCAAGCTGCCCCGGGCAGCGGGCGCAGCGGGCGGCTACCGCAGCGCCAGCAGCAGCCCCTCCAAGATCCCCCGGGGCCCCAGCCAGCGCAACTCCAGTGCAGACGAGAATGCTGGAGACGCGGTGCGCAGTGCGCGCATCGGCGCGCACTGGCAGTGATGTGGAGCGGAGCGGCAGGCGGCGCAGCCACGTGCTGTGAAGCACGCTGCTGAGATGCATGGCAGATGCGCGCCGGCGCTCCTCTTGTTTCCAACCAGAGAGACTGAACTGCTGACCTGACTGCCAACATGACCTGACTTGTCCTGAGCTGACAGTCCCTGACCATCCTCGACCGTGGCTGCTGCAAGGCAGCCCTGTTTGTATGTCTTCGACCGGGCCTCTCCCACCTTGTTGCCTGCCCCACCTGTTTGATTAGTTGCCAGCGAGGCCTGCCCAGCGCTCAATTGATTCTCTACCCGTGTCCCAACCCTTACCACCCTTACCCAACGACCGTCCATAACACTTACAAACGACATTAAACGGGAAATACAGGGTGTGCATCACAGCTCAGCGCTCACGCTGCGGCCTGCACTGCAGCTGCCTCGCCGCCTGCTGCCGCGCCTGTGTCTGCATAGCTGAAGCTGCCGCTCTGCTCAAAGTCAAGCATGTCCAGCGCCACGATGCAGCTGTCTGCCACAATGGGCTCGGGGTGGGTGGCGTACTGCGCAGCGATCGTTGGGAAGAGCGAAACAGGTGGTTTGAGAGAGCACATTCGATCAGCTTTTGAGCTGCCGGCGGTCAGTGTGCTGGTTGTTTTCAGCAGCCTGAAGTGGCACTGCAACAACCAGGCGGGCAGCAGCGCAATCTGGTCGTTGGCCCCAGACCACCACACAGCGGCACGCGGCTTTGCACCGCAACACAGGCTGGGGCACACCTTGCGCAGCAGCTCGATGCACTGGTTGTCGGCGATGGCCCCCAGCGCCTCGGCCGCCTCGTGCCGCACCATAGGGTTCTCCCGCTCATCCTCCAGCACAGTCCTGGAAACATTGAAGGGCAATGATATAACGGTCAAGAACAGCTGTGTACATTGCACCATGGGGTTCTCCCGCTCATCCTCCAGCACAGTCCTGCGTTGCCAGGGAGCTGAAAGAGTTAGCAGGAGTTGAAAGGTGTGTCTGCCTTGCCTCACCCACCCGCGAGGGTATCGCCCCTGCGGGCGCCAGCAAGACACACGGCGCCGCCATCTGCCGTGAGGCCCCAGCAAGCTTCCGCTCAAGCGCAGCAAACAAAGACGCCTGGCTTGCAAGAATGAGGCGCCGCCAGTCCGCTCACTTGAGGGTGGCCACCGCATGCGCGTCCTGCATCTGTCCCAGCACATAGGCCACCTCATGCTTCAGCAGCGCCGACTGCGCGCCAAACGACGCCCCCAGCGCCTCCACCGCCTCGGAGCCGCCGCGGTTGCGCAGCGCAAACATGGCTCGGTACCTGCAGTATGCAGTGGTTGCAGCAGAGCAGCCCAGTGAGCAGGCATGCAGCTGTGGCATGGCTTGGCAGGGGCGCAGCGGTGCAGGGGAGTAGCGGTGCGGTGAGCTCGCCGGCCCGCAGCGCTGTGCCTCCCTTGTGCAGCGCAGCGCAGCGCAACCAACCAACCAAACCGGCTTGCACCCACGGCCGCACCGCTCAAAGATGGCCTCCCCCTCGTTCAGCAGCGACTGGCGCAGCTGCAACAGCGGCGTGGACGCGGGGGCCGCGGGGGTGGGGTCCACCGAATAGTACCGCGACTCTGCACAATGGGAATGGGTGAGGAAGGTAGACAGTGCAGCAGTGAGGAAGACAGTGCAGCACAGCAGCGAGGAAGACAGTGCAGCAGCGAGGAAGGTAGGAGGGTGAGCTGTGCATGCACGTGGGTACAGCGTGCATGTGAGTGCAGGGAGCGCCCCGGCAGCATCTGCAACGCCACACGCAGCGCAGAAGCAGAGCCTGAGCGGGCCGTGCTGCTCGAGCAGCACACTGCCGCCAGCCCGCCGGCAAACCAGCACTGTAGCAAACCAGCGCACCCGTGGCATTGGGGTCTGCCGCTGCCGCCGCTTGGTGTGCCGCCTCTGCCGCCTTGAAGAACTCTATCCGCTGCAGCGCCAGCTGGCAGGTGTGGGCCACCTCCTGGCATGGGTCCTGCAGGCACAGTCGGTTTGGAGGGACAGGCAGAGTCAAGACACACATGCAGTAGGCACTCCTCGACAATATGCTCCTCACCAAAGCACACATGCCGCTTCACACAGCACCCGCAGCAGAGCAGGGATCACAGCAATGGTGGCCAGCAGCCGCACCTGCACATGCTCCCGCACAGCCGCCAGGCACTCCTCGGTGCCAATTGCCCCCAGCGCCTCGCCCGCCTCGTGCCGCACCCTGCAGGCAAGGAGGCCCAGCTTGCACCTCTCAGCTGCCTGCTGGAATGGTCGGGTGCCTGCTGGAATGCTCACAGCTTGCGGAAGCAGCAGGCAGAGAAGGGCAGGAGGGCCACCTGCGACGCACACGCAGCAGCGCAGCGCACAAAACTCGTAAGCACACAAAGTATCAACCCCCCTCACATGGGGTGCTCCGCCTCATCCCTCAGGATTTGCTTGAGCGTGGCCACGGCTGCTGGGTCCTGCCGCTGGCCCAAGCAGTAGGCCACCTGCGGTCAAGGGGTGCCATGCAGGGGCGGCGTGAAAGCGATGCGCCGGCTGCGGCGAGTCGACTGCCGTGCAGCATAACTTCGGGGTCGCATGGGTTAAGCAGTTTCTCAGCACTACCTCGGCCTCAGTTTGATTGTTGCTGCCATCCACATTCTCCTGCCTGGAAAAGAAACTCACCTCATGCCGGAACAGGGCAGACGGGTCCTTCAGCCCCTCCAGCATGGCTGCATGCGCCGCAGGTCCAGCAATGCCGCGCAGTGAGAACAGGATGCGGTACTTCTGCGGCCAGACGAGGCAGAGGGGAGGGTGCCGGCGCTGACGGGGCGGCACCGCCAGGCGGCAGCAGGCGGCGGCGGCGGCGGCTGCACCCCCACCAGTCCGCTCGGCGGGCTGCCCACACATTGGTGCCGATGCACGCATCTGCCTCTGATGTGCTGCAGCCCTGGGGGCGGCCATGCACGTCGCAGCGCGCTGGCGGCGGAGGGTGCTGCTGCCCTCCCCGGCCCTGGGCCCACTCACCGCCGGAAGAGCGGTATCGGGGCTCTTCAGCTTGGCCAGCAGGCCCGCCACCACGCTGTCGTCGCGTTCCACGAGCTCGGCCATGTTCGCGGCGGTGCAGCAGCAGCGAAGGTGTTTTGCGTAGGTGACAGTGGCAGAAATGTCAAACTCAAACTCAGCGATGGGAGCAGCAAGTGGCACTTGGCGCCCGCCAGCTCAGCTTCATGCCCCAAGCCACGTCCATTGCGGCCGATCGCCCCCTACCAGTGCTTGCAGCAATACCGTCGCTGGATAACCGGCGCCACAAGCGGGCTGCAGCATGTCGGCTGCCCGGGCCGCCGCCGCTCTTGCCGTGCAGCCAGTGTCTGGCGGCCCCGCCCTGGCCAGGTGCAGCGGCGTCGTCCGATCCGCCCTCGTAGCCCCCCTGCCGCGCCTGCCCAGCCGCCCAGCCGCGGCCAAACCCTCCCACCGCCAGCGGTGCCGCCCCGCCGCCAGCTTTGCCGGAGGCATGCTCTCGGGCCTGGCCCGCGCCTTCGGCGGCCAGGTGCGCACTGGGTATGAGCCACTTTGCTATGTTGGGCACTTGCTGTGATCCCCATGCCCCCGCCTTGGTGCCATCCATGCCATCTCCGCGCTTGCGGCCACCTGCCCGGCCTTGCACAGATTTTTGTGCTGCCTCGCCGCACACCTTGCTGCGGCCCCCAACCTACCGCAGGGTGGTGCTGCTGCCACGGCTGCGCCGCCGCAGCGTGGCATCCAGTTTGCGGATAATGCCCCTTCCTGGGAGGAGCTGCAGGCGGCAGTGGAGGCCAAGCAGAAGGCGCTGGATGCCGTGCCGCCGCCGCTGGAAACAGTGAGTGCCGCAGATTGCTTCTGTGCCGGCAGCGTGGCGCGCGGATTGGGATGCAGTTGGAGTACACAGAAGGCCTGTCCCTGCAGCAGCGGTGGGGGCGCCAGCACCAGGCGCGCAGCGAGCGAGAGGAGAGTGCCACAGACATTGCAGCAGCTAACCACACAGCCTGCTGCCAAGGTATACAGTGTTGAGGTTGGGGCAGCAGCAGATGCTCCGCTTACAGCAGCGGATGCCTCCCTCCTCCCTCCCACCTGCAGGGGCCGGCCAGCTCGTACGCGCTGCGCCGCACGTTTGGTCAACCGGGGGAGCCGCGTGTGAAGCTGTACCGCGACCATGCAGCCTGGTGCCCGTGAGTGCGGTGGGGCTGCTTCAGCACATTGCACGCGCCCCCTTGTGTTCGTGTGCTGTGGCTCTGGCGCCTTGCGGTCCACATCTCGCTCCGGGCATGCCGCCCTACGCTGGCTCTGAGCGCTGCTGTGCATAGCTGATTGTGTCATGTGGGGTGCATCCCACCCTTTGCAGCTACTGCCACAAGATTGTGCTGCAGCTGGAGGAGAAGCAGATTCCGTACGTGATCGAGAAGGTGGGCTGGCGGCAGCATACACTGCACAGGGCATGCAGCGCTGCACATGGCCATGACGCCAGCTGTGTGAACTCCCGCTCACAGGCGGGTACAGCTGAGTGGTGCGAAGGCCCCGCCGGCAGCTCACCACTCGTCGGAGCCTGCCTGTCGCACCAGCACCACTTGCACCACCCATAGCCGACCTGTCGTTGACATTGCCATCCAATGCAGATCAACATGCGGTGCTACGGCGACAAGCCGCCCGAGTTCCTGCGCAAGGCGAGCCAGCAGCGGGCCTGCACACCCATGGGCTTGCTGGGCATGCTGCTACCATGCTGGTTGCCTGCAGCTGAAGCCGACCTGATTGTTTGTTGGCTGTGCGCCTCTTGGCTGCCACATCACACGCCCTATCCTGACTGCCACACTGCATGCAGGTGCCCTCTGGCCTGCTGCCGGTGCTGGAGGTGGACGGCCAGGTCATCACTGAGAGCGCCGTCATCCAACAGGTGGGCTGCTGCAACTTGGCAGGTGGGCTGCTGGAACGTGTCATGGCCAGTGTAGCCAGGTCATCACTGAGAGCGCCGTCATCCAACAGGTGGGCTGCTGGAACGTTTCGTGGCGAGGGTGGCCTCTGCCGGCGGGTGTGGCCTTAGCAAGCATGCCTGACCCTCTTCCTGGAACGCAACGCAAGCCACCTCTGGCCAGCTGCCACAGCAGCAGTGCGCTGCTGTGCTTGCCTGCCACGCGCTTGGCACTGCTGTCCTGCCCCTGCTGACAGGCCCCCACAGCCTGCCTGCCTGTCCTTCCTGCACATCCATTCAGTGCTAAGCGATCCAGTATGTGCCCTCAACACATCCTGTGCTTCATGAGTGTTCCAGTATGTGCCCCCAACAGGTTTTGGAGAAGCTGCAGCCGGAGCCGGCGATGCTGCCGCCCACGGGCAGCCCCGAGCGGCAGCGCGCGGCGGAGCTGATGCGGCTGGAGCGCCAGCTCTTCTCGGCTTGGCTGCAGTGGCTGTGCAACGGCTGGTGCGCTGGGCGCGAGTGGGAGCGCAGCCGCCTGTCCCTGACGCAGAGCGTGCCTGCCTACACTGTTGGTTCCCATGCAGCCGTGCGGCCCCGCTTGCTCATTTCACTTGCGTTGCGTGAATGCCTGCCTGCCTGCCTGCCTGCCCTCTCGGCCTGTGCAGGGGCCACGAGTCCAACCGCGACAACTTCTGCCAGACGATGGATGCGGTGGAGGCGGCGCTGGGCGAGACTGAGGGCCCCTACTTCCTGGCAGGTGGGCGCGGGGGTTGGAGTGGGCATGCTCATTGCAGCTCTGTGGGCTTGCTCGTTGCAGCACTGCAGTGCTGCACAGCTGCCGCATCAACCTGCACGGGACACCCACGGCGCTCGCTTCACGAGCCCTGCAGTGTCCCCTGCTTGCCGTGCAGTCACAGCACCGCAGCCGCAACACCGCGGCCAGGCCTGCCCAACCCACTGCCTTGCAAATGCCCTGCAGACTTTGGCCTGGTGGACATCACCTTTGCACCCTTCCTGGAGCGCATCGTGTCCTCTATTGCCTACTATAAGGGCTTCCGCGTGCGCGGGGAGGTAAGGAGCCGCTGCTGCGTGCGTGGAAGGCTGGCTGCGGCGTGTGTTTTGCAGTGCTATGCACTCGCTACCGTAGGCTTGCTGTGCACTGCACGGCATATTGCCCGGGTTTACTGGGGTGTGCGGAGGGAGGTGACAATGGCCGCATTTAATGGCTGTTGTCACAGGCTCCGCATGTGCGTAGGGCTGCAAGCTCACACGCCTCGCACCACCCACCTACCCCCCAAGCAGGGCCGGTGGCCCAACCTGGAGCGCTGGTTTGCAGCCATGGAGGCCCGGCCAGCATATGCCGGCTTCAAGAGCGACCACTACACCCATGTGCATGACCTTCCGCCGCAGCTGGGCGGCTGCGTGGGCGGTGAGCCGGGCTGGCTGGGCTGGCTGGTTCTGCCGCTTCAGATCGGTTGTGCTACGGGGTGTGGTGTGTGGTGCATGGCGGCGGGGCTGGCGTGGTGTGCCCGACGATCAGCCAACTCGCTCCTTGCAGAGCAGCAGCAGCCCTCGCCCTGCATGCCTAGCGCATGCTGCAAACTGCACCGGCCCGATTCCATGACTTACATGTGTCCGCCCGCCTCCCAACCACTCCCACAGTCCCGGAGGCCAAGCCGTTTGCGGATGCCATTGACGGCAAGGATGGCAAGAGCTGGCGGCTGCCGCTGGAGCCGCTGAGTGCCACTTCGCTGGAGGCCCACACACCCGGGGAGCAGCCTGAGATTGATCGGCTGCAGGTACGGGCAGGGGCAGGCAGGGCAGGGCTGCGCGGCAGCCGCAGTGTGGGGGCTGCTTGGGAGGGAGGGAGAGGACGGCCGCTTGCGAGGTGCCTCTTGCGAAATGCTCCCCAGCACGTGCTGCACAATGCCCGTTTGTGATTCCAGGCCCTGCACTGTGCATGACTTTGGCCCCCGCTTCCTGTCCCATCCCGGTGCAGGCGGCGGCACGCCTGGTGCAAAACCGAGAAGCGGTGACCAAGTTCTGCCTGCGGGGCGCCCCTGGTGGCAAGCGCGGCCCGCGGCCGGTGTCTGCGCCGCTGTGTGACCCAACCGCTATCCCGGCGCTGGAGCATTGGGATGCAGCGGATGCAGGTGGGCGGCCTGGCAGGAGGGGAGTGCAACGGCAGGCGGCAGGTGGCAGGGCAGCAGGGGGGGTGCAGCAAGACAGCCATGGCATGCCATGAGCTAACTCAACGGCGCAGGGAACGCAGCAGGCAGAGCGCTGTGTGGCCTGGCTGGTGCATGTATGCCACGCTGCACCACGTGCTCGTCAGAGGCCAGCTGGCCACTGCGGCGCGTGCACTACACACATCTACTGTACCAAATGCGCTGCTTGTGCCCCCGGCCATTGCCTCACATGCACGCCTCCTTCCCAACCCCTCTCTCATGCAGCCCTGCGGCACGTTGCCCACGCGCTGCTGGTGGGCGTGCAGGCCAAGCAGGCCTCGCCACACGCGCTGGCGGCGGCAGGCAGTGGCGGTGCGGCGGGGCACGATGGCGGCAATGTGGTGGGCGCCTTGGCGTACCTGCGGGATCGTGTGTGCGTACCCCGCGACCTGAAGCTGCCCGCTGCGCGGCAGTTCCGGGCGCACCTCAATTGGGCCATTGATACGCTGCAGCAGTAGAGTCGATGTGGGAAGCACAGCTGGCGGCATGTCGCGTGGCGGCAGCTGCCGGTTGCGCCAGCGGCCAGTCCGGCGCGCGCCGCGGCGCAGCCTCCACACATTTCAACGCGGCGGCCTGGCCGCGAGCGCCTTCATGTATAGCGTTATCACTGGCAATGAACTCAATTCCCGCAATGCGCGATGGAAGGGGCCTTGCTGGGGGAAGGTGCCCCAGTTTGAGTGGCGGCGGGCGGCGGCAGGGCACAGCACGCAGACTGCCCTGGTCTGCCGTCCGACCGCGGTCTCCACCGTTTGAACAGCGCGCTGGGTGGTGAGCTGAAGCAAATTGAGGCCTCCCAACACGTCCTCCCCCTCGCGTGCGGCGCTGGCTCAGCATTGCTGCCAAGCCCACCTCCCGCTTCTCTCCCTGAGCTGTGAACGCCTGCAAATTGCCTTCCCCATCAATTGGCACGCCTTTCCGCACCTGTGCACCAACCCCCTCTCCCTGGACGCAGCGTTCGTTGAGTCGCTGCCGCCCCGCCCCTCTTGCCGTTCCTTCCCCGCATTCCCCTGCGATGGGAAGCGCTGCCCTAGCCTAGATCTGTGCGGCGCGAAGGCCCCAGCGCCCTTGCAGCGCGGGAAGGTGCCATGGAGGGCCCCGCGCTCTCCACGGTGCTCGCGGCGCCGCACCGGAGGTCCAAGAGCGCTGTCAGCGTCATGGAGTTCTGTTTCGACCCGGCAGCCGGCCAAACTTCGCAGGTGAGGGTTGCCCAGCTTCCCCTCCCGCTTGCACCTGCCCCGCGCGCGCTTGTATGGGGGCTCTGCTCGGCAAATTGTGCCCCAGCTCGATCCATGCCGCATCCAGCTGGGGGCGGCTGCGCGCGGGGCGCGTGCAGGCGGGCTGGGGGCACCACAGGTAGTGCAGGCTATGTTTGTTCGACCCCCTCGGTTACACGCCCTGGTGCACCCCGGCACTCCCTTTCCGCAGAGATCGCCGCAAAAGCCGCGCGCAATGAGCGGTGCCGGCGCGTTCAGCTGCGGCGCCGCCTGCCCCGCCGGCTGCTCGCCCTGCGGCGTGGCCTCCGTGGCCGCCTCCTCAGCCAGCCAGCCCAGCTCCGCCACCAGCAGCCTGGCAGCCCAGCTGGCGGACCTGCAGGTGGCCAGCCGGCAGTCCAGCGACAGCGACCTGGGCGACCGCAGCCGCCTGCTGGAGGGGCTGCCGCCCGGCCTGGCGGCGGTGCACACGCGCCGCGCCTCGGCCTGCAGTGCCCACGACGAGGCGGGCGGCAGTGGGGAGCCCGCATCCCCGCCCGACTCCGCCTGCAGCCCCCAGCAGGTGGGCGCCATCAGGAGCTTTGACTCGGTCATGCAGCGCGCGCTGACGCCGATCAAGACGCACAGCCGGCCCGGCACTGCGCGGCAGCAGGGCGCCGCCCTGCCACCCTCGCCGCCGGCGCCCCTGGCCGGCGCGCTGGTGTCACCCTTTGGAGACTGCCCCTCAGCCAGCAGCCTCGGCTCAGGCCTGCGCCCCAAGCTGGCGGCCGGGCGGGCGGTGGTCATCCGCTGCAGCACCAGCAGCGCAACAGGCGGGGCGCCCAATGCGTACAACCCGTACGACCTTACAGCAGCAGCGCTCTCATCAGGTGAGCGGGGCAGCCCGGTTGCGGGGCGGTGGCATGTGCTCGATAGGCCCATCTGCAATCTGCATGCACCCAGATTCCAAGTGGTGGCGCCACCCGTAGCGCTGTATTGCAGCATTTGCGGCCCCTGCATGAGTGCCGCACCCCGCCCACTCCCTCCATGCCCCTGCTTGTTTGCTGCCATTTCCTGCTTCTGAGCGCAGCAGGGTGCCTGTGCCGCTGCTCTGCTGCTGCAGCAGTGTGTGCAGTTTGTTGACGCCAGGCCGCGTGCCGCCGCCCCGCCCCTGTCCGCCCCACCCTGCAGAGTTTCGCTCGCCGGCCCGCTCCTCGCTGGCCTCCCCCTTCCCCTCGTCCTCACGGACCACCTCTAGCAACGTCACGCCCAGCCAGTGGCTGGCGGGGTCTGGCAGCCACCGCGCCTCGGCATACCGAGCGCTTGCTGCACAGCAGGCGCTGACGCAGGTGGGCAGCGCTGCAATGGTGTGCACATTGCTGGCTGGGCCCAGCTGCCTGATGGGGTTGGTGCCCCAGCCTGATGGAATGACCACAGCAGTCTGCTGCAGTTGACAGGGCCTGCCGGTGGGCGGGTGCTGGCGCTGGCCTACCACATGCCGGCGCTGCTGCCGCAAGCCTCACACACTCATCGGCAGCTTCTCACCTACCTGCACCTCCCCACTACCAACACCAATGCAGAAGGACGATGAACCCGATGTGTATGTCAGCGTGCCTGGTGTGGTGCGGCGGCAGCACTCGATTGCCAGCGCCGCCAGCGGCAGCAGCACCGGCAGCAGCGCAGGGCAGCAGCAGTCGGCGGCTGGCGGTGGCGGCGACCAGCCGCCGGCCGCGTCGGCTGGCGGCTCGTCCGCGGCGGGCTCGAGCCTGCAGGCGCAGCGCAGCCTGGGCTCTGGATCGCTGCAGGGGCAGCGAGGTGCCAGCCCTGAGCTGCTGCACGCGCAGCGCAGCCTGAGCATGGGAGCTCACCCCGGCCCCCTGCACGCCTGCAGCACCCCGGCGCACCCCTTCCGAGGCCTCTTCAGGTCTATTATTGCTGGGGGCGGTGCCGTCCCTGGCCGCTGAGGCAGCTGGCCGCCCTGCCAGCCGCCCAGCACCCGGCGCGCCGCCCCTGCGGCAGGCCCAATTTTGGTCCCACGCCCATCCCCCTTTAGTCTCCAAGCAATCCCCTTACTACTTGACCCAGCAAGCTAGTTACCCATTGACCCTGCCCTCTGCTCTGCCCCCTCGCTACCTCGCCCAGCCAGCTCTTTACCGCAGCTCTCCTAGGTAGGGCCCCTGCCAGCACTTGCCCTTCTGACCGGGCCGACACTGCGTTCTGGCACAGAGCACCGCCACTGCACCCACCCACCCAGCACCACTGCGCCCCCATCCTCTCCAAACCTGCGCACCTGCGGGTGCACGCACCCCCTGCTTCGCGC
>VIYQ01003421.1:0-11647 GCA_009928355.1 Chlorella sp. CH2018 | reverse complement strand
CTGCGACAACAACTCCACCAACGGCTGTGAGACGCCGCTCAACACCACCTCCAACTGCGGCAGCTGCAACACCGCGTGTGACCTGCCCCAGGCCACAGCCAGCTGCGCCACGGGCACCTGCCAGGTGGATAGCTGTGACGCAGGTGCGTTGTGAGGTGGGCAGCGTTGGATACACCCCTGCAACCTGCTATTGGCGGTGCTGTTGCAGCTGTTGGCGCCCCCTCACCCGTGCTGCTACTGTGCTGGGTGCAGGTTGGGACGACTGTGATGCCAACCCCGACAATGGCTGCGAAGCCTCGCTCAGCTCCCCCCAGCACTGCGGGCGCTGCACATCCGTGTGCAAGGCTGGTCAACTTTGTTTGGAAGGCAGATGTGTCTCCAATGCAATGGCTTGGGGTAGGTTCACATAATTGCATGAGCTTGACTTGCACTGTGTCTTGTCGCAACATAGACCCCCTGACATGTGTTCGAACGCACGACCTGCAGGATATAACGAATACGGCGCGCTGGGGGACAACTCCACTATCGACAAGACCACACCAGTCAGCGTGGCTGGTGGCGTAGTCTTCTCACAGATCAGTGCTGGCGGCGGCCACACATGCGGACTCAACGCCACAGGCCACGCATTCTGCTGGGGTGAGCCATCGACTGCAGTCGTGTTGTTGCATTTGACACCGCCGGCAGCTGCAGCTGGCTCAGACACATACTCTGTGGATTGCCCTGACACGGCTGACCTGCAGGAGGGAACATGTTTGGCGTGCTGGGAGACAACTCCAACAACGATTACAAGAACACACCCACCCCTGTGGCCGGTGGCATTGTCTTCTCACAGATCAGTGCTGGCGGCGGCCACACATGCGGACTCAACGCCACAGGTCACGCCTTCTGCTGGGGTGAGCCATCGACTGCAATCGTGTTGTTGCGTTTGACACCGCCGGCAGCTGCAGCTGAATCAAACACACGCCCATCTGAAATGTGTTCACACGGCTGTCCTGCAGGATGTTCGGTGATCAGTATCTACTGCCTCACTTTCACGAACACACCCGTCAGTGTGGCTGGTGGCACACTCTTCTCACAGATCAGTGCTGGCTACGCGCACACATGCGGACTCAACGCCACAGGCCACGCTTTCTGCTGGGGTGAGCCATCGACAGCGGTTGCATGTTGCATTTGACACCGCCGGCAGCTGCAGCTGACTCAGACACCAGGCATCAGATTCTGAAATGTGCTCACATGTCTGTCTCGCAGGAGATAACCGCTACGGCCAGCTGGGGTACGTCCCCACTGTCAGCAGCAGTAGCCTCACTCCTAGCGGCAGGACCACACCCGTCAGTGTGGCTGGTGGCACACTCTTCTCACAGATCAGTGCTGGTTACTTCCACACATGCGGACTCAACGCCACAGGCCACGCCTTCTGCTGGGGTGAGCCATTGACAGCGGTCGCATGTTGCATTTGACACCGCCGGCAGCTGCAGCTGGCTCAGACACAAGCCATCTTGCATGTGCTCACACGCACGACTTGCAGGATATAGCGCTTACGGCGAGCTGGGGAACGACTCCATCGGCAGCTTCACGTTCACACCCGTCAGTGTGGCTGGTGGCATAGTCTTCTCACAGATCAGTGCTGGCGGCGGCCACACGTGCGGACTCAACGCCACAGGTCACGCCTTCTGCTGGGGTGAGCCATCGACTGCAGTCGTGTTGTTGCAATTGTCGCCGCCGGCAGCTGCAGCTGGCTCAGACACATACTCTGTGAATTGCCCTGACACGGCTGACCTGCAGGATGGAACCGGTTTGGCCAGCTGGGAGACACCTCCACTGTCGACAAGACCACACCCGTCAGCGCGGCTGGTGGCATAGTATTCTCACAGATCAGTGCTGGCTACGCGCACACATGCGGACTCAACGCGACAGGCCACGCCTTCTGCTGGGGTGAGCCATCGACTGCAGCCGTGTTGTTGCGTCTGTCTCCGCCGGCAGCTGCAGCTGGCTCAGGCATAAGCCATCCGGCTCAGACATAAGCCATCTCGCATGTGCTCGGCCTGCAGGAAGTAGCTCTGAAGGCCGACTGGGGGACAACTCCACCGATACTATCAAGACAACACCCGTCAGCGTGGCTGGTGGCACGACCTTCAATCACATCAGCGCCGGCAGCATCCACACGGCTGCGCTTGCAGGTAACGATGGCTCGGTGCACCTCGTGGCTGTGACAACATATTGAACTGCAGGCGGCGGACTGTTCCGATCCCATTGACTTTGCACCAGCTAACTCGCCCCTCTAGCAGCCGATTACGTCTCCAACATTCGCCAGCTGCGCCCATGTTGCTGACTGGTGCACCATGCATTGCTAGCCCACTTCTTTGCCAGTGTACCGTGCACAGGGTGACCCTGGCCCCAGCTTTCGCTGTGCGTGGTGCAGGTTGGGGCGCTGGCAACGAGGACCCCGGCATCGGCTGTGAGACGCGGCTCAACCCCCCCCAACACTGCGGATCCTGTGCGCCATGCAGCCTGCCCCACGCCACGGCCGCTTGCGTGAACGGCGTGTGCACGCTTGAAAGCTGTTACATAGGTGAGCAGCGGGGCTGCTGTTGGTGATAATAGGTTTGAAGGTGGGGTTGCTCAGCAACTCCAGGCTGGTAGAGGAGTGCGGTCCTGCGAGGGTAGCCAGCTGCACTCATCGAGCGCGCTCATCGGGTTGCCTAGCAGCACAGGCCCACAACACGTCTGATGCGTGCGCTCGCGACTGCTGCCTGGCGCTCATGACTACGCTGCCGCTGTGCACCGGGTGCAGGCTGGGGCAACTGCGACGGCATCTCCACCAACGGCTGCGAGACGCCGCTCAACACCCCCTCCAACTGCGGCAGCTGCAACACCACGTGCGCCCTGCCCCAGGCCACAGCCACCTGCGCCACCGGCACCTGCCAGGTGGCCAGCTGTGACGCAGGTGCGGGCTGAGGGGGTTGTGTTGTGCGGTGCAGAGTTGCAAAGTTTGCCGCTGTCGGTGAGCGGCGCTGGTGGCGCTGGATGCCTGCCCCTCAGACAGCTTTGCTGATCATCAAGGTATGATACCTTGCGTGCTGGTGTGTGTTCACTGTCATCCACCATGCTGCTGTACTTTGTGCAGGCTGGGGCGACTGCGACCATCCTTTTGTCCTGTCCTGGGGTGAGTGGCTTGCATTGCTGCTTTTGTCGTTGCCACCTGTGGCAGTCCCACGTGAGCACACGCTCCTCGATGCGCCCACACTGTTGGCCTGCAGGACAGAACAGTGATTACCAGCTGGGGGACGGCACCACTACAAGCAGGAGCACACCTGCCAGCGTTTCTGCCAGCATATTTTTTCAACAGATCAGCGCTGGATTCACACACACTTGTGGACTCGACCGATCGGGTTCAGCTTTCTGCTGGGGTGAGTGACCGGCTACTGTCATTTTCTTGCGTTTGGTGCAGGCTGACAGTACCATCAACCGTTCCGAGAAATGCTCCTTGGTGTGCGCACACAACTGTCTTGCAGGATCAAACGTTGCCGGCAGGCTGGGGAAAAGCTATATCCTCAGAAGCGAAACGCCCGACACTGTGTCTGGTGACGTTAAATTTAGAATGATCAGCGCTGGGAATGCGCACACGTGCGGCCTCGAACAATCATCAGGCCATGCCTTCTGTTGGGGTCAGTCTCTGTCAGCCGCTGACTGAGTTTGTGCCGCTGATGGTGGCCGCCCTGGCAGCTGCTGTTGTCCGCACTGAGGGGCTGGCTGTGATCATGTCGGTTACAGCTGTTGCAGGTGCCAACGGCAGGCTATACAACACAGGCTCACTGGTGCGCTCTCACGGCTGACCTGCAGGAAGCCAGTTCGTGGGGGGCGGCACCATGTTCGGCATCAGAAGCGAGCCTGTCATCGTGGATGGCGGCATTAGCTTTGCACAGATCAGCGCTGGTGGCAGCCACACCTGCGGCATTGAGAGTGGCACAGGCCTGGCCTGGTGTTGGGGTGAGTCTCTGTCGGCCGCTGACTGAGTTGCTGCTACTGCTGCTGGCCATGCTGGCAGCTGCATTTGTCTGCAGCGCGGCTGTCTGAAACGTGCTCACACAGCTGAGAGACCGGGTGTGGGTAGCTGACTTGAGCGGCGGGCTGTGGTCGCTTGCACAGCCTCAGTTGTCCAAACAACAGCTCACTGGTGTGCTCACACTGCTGGCCTGCAGGACGGAATAGCAATGGCCAGTTGGGTATTGCTGCTATTGGTGACCGGAACACACCCACAAGCGTGTTTGGTGACTTAACATTTGCACAGATCAGCGCTGGTGACGCACACACATGCGGCCTCGAAAGCCTAACTGGCAAAGCCTTCTGCTGGGGTAATGCTTTTTTAATGAGCGGCCGTGGCGTGATGTTGTTGCTGGCCATGCTGGAAACAGTTGTCTGCAGATCGGCACTCTGAAATGTGCTCACATGGCTGACCTGCAGGAAGCAACGAGTTTGGGCGGCTGGGGAACGGAACCACTGGAGGGAGTGTGAACACACCCGTCAGCGTGGCTGGTGGCTTCAGTTTTTCACAGATCAGTGCTGGTGCCACCCACACGTGCGCCATAGAGAAAGTATCAGGCCGTGCCTTCTGCTGGGGTAAGCGGTTGTGTTCTTGTTTTTGTTGCTGGCCGTGCTTGCAGGCGCAGCTGACACATTCGCAGGCTCTGATATGTGCGGCCCTGGCTGAATCGCAGGATGGAACGTTGTTGCCCAGCTGGGAAACAACGCAGTGGGTAATTCCAGCTCGACGCCCATCAGTGTGTCTGGTGGAACCGTCTTCACACACATCGATGCTGGCGCCTGGCACAATTGTGGCCTCACTACAACCGGCGAGGCCTTCTGCTGGGGTGAGTAGCTGGCTCTGAGCATGCAGCTCTGTGTAGTGTGCGAAACTGTGGTTGGGCAACCAACAATGGCTCCTGTTGTGCACAAACGGATGACTTGCAGGAGAGAACGTCCACGGCGAGCTCGGGGATGGCACCAATGCTAACCAGTATGCACCCGTCAGGGTGTTTGGTGACACAGTCTTCAAGCAAATCAGCGCAGGCTGGTGGCACACAGTTGCGCTAGCAGGTAACGATGGCTCGGTGCACCTCGTTGCTGTGACAACATTTTGAACTGCTGGTGGTGGGCGGTTCCGATCCCATTGACTTTGCACCAGGGATCTCACCCCTCTAGCAGCCGATTGCGTCTCCAACATTCGCCAGCTGCGCCCATGTTGCTGACTGGTGCACCATGCATTGCTAGCAGGTTGGGGCACTGGCAACGAGGACCCGGGCAACGGCTGTGAGACGCCGCTCAACACCCCCCAGCACTGCGGATCCTGTGCGCCATGCAGCCTGCCCCACGCCACGGCTGATTGTGTGAACGGTGTGTGCGCGGTTGCCAGCTGTGACGCAGGTGCGCACTGGTTCTGCTGTTTGTTTGCAGAGTTGGTCATACTAGGTTTGAAGGTGGGGTTGTTTGTAGAAGTGCGGTCTTTGAAGCTTGGCCAGCTGCACTCGTCGAGCGTGCTCATCGGGTTGCAGCTGCCCAGCAGCATCAGCCCGCACCTCGCCTGATGCGTGTGCTGGCGCCCACGTCTGCTGCCAAACACTGGCGACTGCGTTGGCGCTGTGCACTGGGTGCAGGCTGGGGGGACTACGACAATGACGACGCCAATGGCTGCGAGACGCTGCTCGAAACAAACTGAAAATGAGTCGAGAGGACGTTCCGACGGCTCGTAAGGCTTGCATCAGCCGCCAACAGCAGGCCCCGCAGGGAACTCTCCCCACCCCCCTCCCCGCCCTTGCTGGTTGATTCCCCAGCCTTTCTTCTGTTCCACTTCTGATTCTGCCTAGCTTGTTCACAATTGGGATCACTCTAGCTGCAATCCACACTGCAATGACACCGGCACCAGGCCAGCAGGGGCGCAAGATCTGATGGGTTGAATGCGCTCCGCCACCGCTGGCACCGCTGCTGTTGCACAGCAGGACGGCAAGCCTGCCTAAGCAAGGGCAGGCTCTCGTGAAGTGCAGGACGGGTGTGGGTGTGCCTTGTCTCTCATAAGACTTGACAACCACGTCCCATACCTGCGTCCTTTGAGAACTTGACAGGGCGCACCTTGGGGGTGAGCGGCCAACTTTTGTCGGGTTGGTGTTGCTGGCTGTGCTGCCTGTTGTTGTCTGCCGCTGGCGGCGCTGGCGGCTGCATTTTTTATCACAGGTTCCATGGTTCGTACACGATCCCACCACGATGGCACCATGGGCCGGCTGATTGTTTCATTGTGCTCTCCCTGATGCATTCTTGCCCAGTGGCAGCCCAGCAATGCCTCGGCAACCTTCCTGGCCCTCCCAATGATGCACACGTGGCCCACCCCACGCTCCAGGTCCCGCCAACGCCCCGTGTGGTGTCAATTTTTTTCCTTCCTTCTACCCTCCAGTGCCTCTGTACCCAGTCGCCATTGCAGCAGCCAGTTGTGAGCGCGCATGCGCAGCTGCTGCCGGGAGGTGGCAGCGGGCAGCGGTGAGCGGCGGTGGCGGAGGCTGCATGTCACGGGACACGGCCTGCGCCAGTCGTTCCCTGCGCTTCACATCGTTGCTGTGCCATCGTCAGCCCGGGCTGCCGTGGCCCTGCTGGGACCACGCTCGCGCTCGCGGAAGCAAGCTCGCAAACCCACACTCGCGTGGCACCCGGCCGCCGCCTGCACACGCGTGAGGAGCGCAGCGCTGTGGCCCGGAACCCGGAAACAGCCCGCTGCCGCCGCCCTGCGCACCGCCGCCGCTCACCGCCGCCGCCGCCCTGCCGCAGGCACACGTTGCCGTGCGCAGCCTCTCGGCATGATGGCAGCCCCAGCCGCGCGGTGACGCTTGGTTCATGCGGCCGGAGCGAAAATGGCGGCTCCACGTGCAGCTGGCTGGGCGGCTACTGCTGCTGGCGGCGGCGGCGCTGTTGCACCCAGCCAGCGGCGACAGCCCTGAAAGCCCCGTGCTGGATGAAGCGGCCGTCATGTCTCGCCTGCGGCAGTTTGCCCGCGACTCAGGCATGGTTACAGCGGGCATGCACTGGGGCGGCTGGGACCCGGGGGACCGCACGCACCACTGCCAGTGGCACCACGTCAAGTGCAACGCCAACCATCGCGTGGAGAGCATGTGAGCGGGTGGGGATAGGGGAGAGGTCGGTGTGTGCTTTGGCCCAATCGAGGGGAAATCAATGTGACTGCTTTGTGCCAGTGACCTTCCCACTGTACTGCTTGATGCCGGGCCGCCGCGGTGGCTAACCCATCCCTACCAGCTGCTGATGTCTCCTCGTTCTGCAGCGAGATGAGCAACGATGTCAACTTCCTGGGAGGCCCCGAGGCCAACCGCCTGGCCAACATCACACTCCAGCCACTGCCACACCCGGTCGCTCTGCCGCCCGAGCTGGCGCAGCTGCAGCACTTGGAGGCACTGGAGCTGGTGGTGTATGGCCATGTGGAGCAGCTGCCTGCCGAGTGGGGCCAGCCCGGCGCGTTTCCGAGCCTTTTGCGGTGAGGGGGCAGCTGGAATGCATTGATGCGTGTGCTTGGAGCCTGAGCACGCATGCATCTGCAATCAGCTCACCTCCTGTGCTCTGCCCTCACTGCCCGCTTGTGCAGCAGCATCTATCTTGCTGCCACTGCTAGCTTGGACTTGCAGGGGTGATTGCGCCATGACACGCACAGCCGCTCGCCTCCGCTGCCTGCCCCTGCAGGCTGATTGTGGATGTGTTTGGGTTCACGACACCTGAGCCGCTGCCCCCTCTCCTGGCGGGCGCGCTGCAAGCACTGCAATACTTTGACCTGCACGCCGACCAACAGCACCCTCCGCTCCTGCTGCCTCCCAGCTGGGGCCAGCGAGGCGTGTTGCCAGCGCTTCGCACGCTGACCATTGAGGCGCATGTGGCCCTGCCGCTGCCTGCCAGCTGGTCCCAGGGTTTTCCCGGGCTTGTCAAACTGGTCATAGCTCCTCCTAGCCCCAGCCAAACGGCGGCTGTGAACGTGAGGTCGACAGCAGCGGCGAGACCCAGCCCAGCAGCAGCGGCAGCGCCGGGCCCAGCGCCACCCGGCGATGCAGCGGCCAAGCGGTTGCCAGACAGCTGGGCGGCTGGCTTCCCCAGCCTCCAAACCCTCTGGCTCAACGGCATGGGCCTGAGCGGGAGCTTCCCGACAGCCTGGGAACACCGTGGCAGCTTCCCATCCCTGAACGACCTGTGAGCGCACACTGCTGCTGCACCTGCTGCTGCTGCTGCCGTCGCTCCCTCCACAATTCCCCTGCTGCTGTCATGTGCTGTGTCAACTTCCAGCTTGCCCTGCTCTGTTTCTGACCCCCTCGTTTGTGCTGCGGCTAGCTCCCACAAGCCAACGGACTCCGCCCCTGCCTATCGCCCTGCCACAGGAGCCTGCGCAAAAACAACATGACAGGGCCGCTGCCGGCTCGACTGCCCTGCAACCTGCCACAGCTTGCATCCTTGGAGGTGAGAGGTTGTGTGCTGAGCATCATTTGTCGGCCGCGTGGTGCACATGGTCAGGTGCTGCCAGGCTTCCGATGCATTGCGCCACCCGCAGCCTGCATCGCTTGCAACCTGTCCGTACGTGCCTCGCCCATTTTTTTGCAGCTCGCCGATAACCAGTTCACGGGGACGCTGCCACAGGAGTGGGGAGTGTGCACGGTGCGTTGTGGATCGAACCAGGATGTTGGGTGCTGCAGTCTGGGCCGGCCGCTTCCCAGCCTGCACAGGCCCTCGACCTCTCTATGGCTCAGCTGCTGCATGCCCAAACATGCCGCCTTGCAATGCACCTGCGCCTCGGTTGGGCATCCCCTGCCCTGCAGAATGGCTTGGTGGGAGTCTACCTTGCCGACAACCAGCTGGCGGGCCCAGCTTTCCCTGATGCATGGGTGGCGCCCAACACCTCTCTGCGCTTGTGGCACCTCTCCCTCGCTAACAACCGCGGGCTGAGCGGCACGCTGCCTGCGTACCTACCCTGGGTGGACTTGAAGCTCATGTGAGTGCTGACACTGTTGCAGCACTGTGGCAGTGTGGCGTGATGCTGTGGCAGTGTGGAGCTGCGGCCAGGTGGTGCTGTCTGAATGCTATGTGGTGCCGTGTGAATGCTGGTAAGCACCTTTGCTGTGGGCCGCACCGTGGCCTGCATGCACACCGATGGTCAGTGAACAGAAACACTTGAAGTCCAACCATCAAAACATGGCATTCCTCATCCGCAGGCACTTGCGAAACACGAGCGTGAGCGGCAGCATCCCGGAGCAGTGGTGCACCGCCCAGTTTGCTGCTGAGTTGCGCCAACTGTGAGTGGGACAATTACTGGAAGCGCAATGCTCTGTGCGCTTCTCGCATTGGGCATGCATGTCTGCTGCCACAAGCAGCAGCTCCTCGCGCTAGCCTTGCATGTGTGACTGCTCCATAGCACCCGCAAGCAGCACCCGCAAGCATCCTGCATAGCACCTGCTTGCGTCCCCCTCCCTCAATTGTCTGACCCAGTTGGCTGCCCCGCTCTCCCTCCGCACCAGAGACTTTTGGCACACAAATATCGACTCGACCCGGCCGCCATGCGCGGCACGCGCCATGCCCAAGCTGGTAATGGCACTGGACACCTGGCCACTTCCTGCAAAGAAGCAGGACAAGCACGGCCAGGCGGCCAGTGCAGCAGCGGCAGGCGCCAGCAGCGCGGGCGGTGCCAGCAAGCTGCTGGTGCTGGCTGTTGTGGCGGGGGCCGCGGCAGCAGTGATGGCGGCAGCGTGCTGGAAGCAGCGCAGCCTCAAGGCAGCCCTGCTGTTGCTCCCCAGCCGACTGCGCCGGCGGGGGCAGCGTCCGGCAGCACCGTCACTGGATGGGGACGACATCGAGCTGCTGGCTGTTGCATCAGATGCCCGGACGGACCAGCTGCGACAGCGGCAGCCGCATGGGCTGGAGCTTGCGTCTGGCCGTGCACGCATGAAGGCACTGGTGCAGCGACAGATGGGGGGCAGCGCGCTGCCATCCGGCAAATGGGAGAGGCGGCTGCTGTCCCAGGGCATGCTGCCCCAGGCTGTGGCCCATCAGCTGGACAGCGGCAGGCATGCAGCTGACGGCGGCAAGCTTGCTTCGGTCCGTAGCGGCAGCGAGGGCAGCCAAGGCAGCGGGGGCAGCTCAGGCGGCGTGCCCATCTTCACGAGGCAGTGGGGCCTGGAAACAGACAGCCTTCGCTTGTGCGTCTCCGACCTGCAGGTAGGTTTGGGCACAGCCGCGGCAATGGGCCTGTGGGTTTTGCGGATGCAGCAACGTGCAGCGAGGCAGGCTTGCCTTGCAGGCGTGCGCGTGCTGCTGTTCGATTCGCCAGGCATCGACTTTAGGAGGCAAGGTCCTGAGCCTTGGCCATGCTGGCTGCTCTTCCACGCTTTCGCTCCTGCCCCTTTTCACGCTCCTGCCCCTTTCACGCTCCTGCCCCAACCCCCTTCATCACTGCGCAGTTCATTGCCGAGCCGGACGGCAGCCTGGTGCAACTGGGCGAGGGTGCCCACGGTGTGGTGTACCTTGCCAAGCTGCAGGACATGTACGTTGCGTGCAAGGTGAGGGGAAGTTGCGCTCGATTCGAGGGATACGCTGGGAATGCCCGAACCTGCTGGCCAGCTGTTGCTAAGCTGTGGCAGATGGCAGGCCAGCCACAGGTGGGTATCAGGTGGGCATCCTGCGCCCGGGCCCCGTGGCTTTTGGAGCCAAGTGGTGACTTGGCGCTGCAACGCCCTCCTCCCACACCCACCCAGGTTTTCGAGCTGCAGCCCGGCATGCACTCCCAGGCCTTCTGGCACGAAATCTCGCTGCTGGCGCGGTGCCAGCACCCCCGGATCGTGCCCGTCTATGGCGTTGCCATCCAGGCGTGTGACAGGGCGGCGGCAGAGCAGGGTTTTGGTTTGCACATGGCGGCTGTGATTGCGCGGGTCCTATAGCGCTGTGGCCACCCCACAGAGCGCTTTACAAGCTGTCACCAAGTGATGTGGCCATGTCTCCATCCCCCAACCTGCCCAGACTCATTAACCGTCACTGGCCGTTCATGCAGGACCGGCTGCTGATGGTTGCGGTGCAGCTCATGCTGGGGGGCAGCCTGCGCAACGCCCTGCTGGACCCGGTGCGCCAGCAGGAGCTGCGCTGGGAGGCACGGTGAGTGGATCGCAAGCGTGCCTGGCATGTTGCGTTGGCTGCAATCCATGCAGTGCCACTTCGGCCAGCTGCAACCTGCAACCTGCTCCAACCCACCTTCCATCCCTGCAGGGGCCGTCAGGTGGCGCTGGATGTGGCCGAAGC
Source organism: Chlorella sp. CH2018 (assembly GCA_009928355.1). Lineage (NCBI taxonomy): Eukaryota > Viridiplantae > Chlorophyta > Trebouxiophyceae > Chlorellales > Chlorellaceae > Chlorella > Chlorella sp. CH2018. The sequence goes on along the minus strand of VIYQ01003421.1, from coordinate 331 downwards.
CCTGGTGTACCTGCATGAGGACGCCCGCATCCTGCACAGCGATGTGAAGTGAGCGCTGTGATGTGGGGGGCTGGAGTGAAGCAGGCGCTGTGCCAGCCGCTGGCCTGCTGCTGCCCCGTTTTGCTTTGGATAGGCACGCCGCCTGATTTCACATGATGGGCCGATCCCACGATAACGTCCCTCATATCGCTGCTCTGCGCTGCTGCAGGTCTGCCAACGTGCTGCTGTCCCAGGGCTGGCGCGCCGCGCTCTCAGACTTTGGGGTGGCGCAAGTGCTGGCCGGCAGCGCACGCACTGCAGCGGGCGGCAGCAGCCTGTACGCAGGTGGGCG
>VIYQ01003416.1:0-21362 GCA_009928355.1 Chlorella sp. CH2018 | reverse complement strand
GGAGGGATGCATGGAGCAGTGCAGGGCGGGCGGAGGGAGGGGGCGGCTCAAACAAGGCTCCCCCAATTGTGTGTTCAGTACGACAATAAATGTACGTCAGCTCAACATCTCGCCTCCTTCTTCCAGGCACAGGCCCCACCTGCCCCCTGCCACACCCCACCCACCGCAGGCGGCGCTTGGCACGGACAGATGCGCGCAGCGAGGCAGCCACCAGCGGGCCGCGGCCAGCCCCCACCACCATCAGCACCGTCACCCGGCTATCCGCCTCCTCCTGCCGGGCAGCGAGGCAGGGTGACCAGGACGCATTTGCAGGGGCGTGCGGCGTGCCGTGCGCAGGCAGGGCACGGTGCATCAAGCGTCTCACGCTGCCCCAGCTGGCATTACCCAAGCTGCCACGCCTGGCCTGCACACCAGCAGCTGCTGTGCAACACAACGCGTGGCGGTCAGGCACACCTGCGGCACGCGGTCCAGCAGGCAGCGGTACACCGCCTCCTCGTACGTGTCGTACCTGCACACAGAGCGGCAGACATGATTTAATAATGGTGAGTGGCACATCATCAGGCTCAATCATGATAAGGCAGACAGATAGGCTTGGGCACAATGATAAGGCAGACAGATAGGCTTGGGCTCAGCTGGGAAGCGCGTGCCAGCACAGCAGCCTTCTGAATGAAGAAAACCTGACAAGCAGCAGAGCCAGCCGACATGGCAGGGCCGGGGGCGGCGCCCGCCTCACTTGGTGGCGTCCCGCTCAAACGTCTCGTACGTCTGGCTCTCCAGGTTGTCCTGCAGCGGCTGCAGCGGCGACTGCGGGGCACGGCAGGGGAGGGGCAGGGAGGGAGGGGAGCGGGATGTGGTTACATGTTACCACAACTATCAGGGAAGATGGCCCTCCTACCACACAGGCGGGTCGCACTGGTGCCGCGCGCACTGTGCAACCAGTGAGGCAGCAGTGGACAGGCCCACGCACCTGGAGGTAGTCGCGGTAGCCCATCTCCACCAGATCCTGCTCGCTGCTGGCAGGCAGCTTCCTGGCAGGAGGAGGGGCAGGGCAGGGCAGGGCAGGGCAGGTGGGTTGACTGAGGGCATCTACGCACATTTGAGCGGACAAGGCAGCTTGTGTTGACCTGCAAGCTGCATGCAGCAGCATTGGCCTGCTGTCACAGTAGCCCTCAGTCCACTACATCACACACCAGCGCACCTGAACAGGAAGGACAGATACTCCCAGTACAGCCGCAGCGGGTGCTGCTGCTCGGCGGCGGCTGCTGCCGCCACAGCGCCCCCGGGACCCACAGCCACCGCGTTGCCGCCGGGCGCCTCGGGCGGCAAGTGGTGCGCGTTGCCCGACAGCACCACCTGAAAGCGAGGAGCGGAGGGAGAGCTGAGGGTCCAGGGCTGGGAGCATGTGGTCTGGCTCAACTGAGAGCAGGAGGCTTGCACTAGCAGGGTGCCTCTGCTCGATCAAGCAAACAGCAAACCCCAGCCGTTCCCACCAAGCCACATGCCGGGGCCAGCGCTGCAGCTAGCCACAACAGCAACCAAGTATCGGCACCCACACCACAGCCGCGCCCATGCTCACCTGCACGCCGCGGGTGAAGCAGTCAGCCAGGAAGTCTTGGTGGCGGCGCGACAGCGTGGGGAACCCGCGCTTGTTGGTCATGAAGATGGCAGTGGGCACCACCACCGCCCTGCGGGGGGAGGGGAGGCGACACCACGCTGTGCGTCACGCCGGTGAGCTGCCCAGCTGGAGCAAGCTTGCCTTGCGTGTGATGCAATGTCAGCTGAAACGCAGCCCAGAACAGCGCTCCGATCCCCCCAGCTGGCCAACCACCGACCTACATGCAGCTGACATGCCCGTCCTGCCACCACCCACCCCACCCCACCCATCCCTCCACTCACTTGAGCGGCTCGCCCCGCCAGCGCTCCAGGTTGGCAGTGCTGGGCAGGTCGGCACCCAGCTCCAGCATGACCCCCAGCCGCGGGTGGTGGTGGCACAAGAAGCGAAGCTGGTTCCACCACTCCCAAGGGTCGGCAGCCAGGCTGGCGGGGCCCTCCCCAGCCGCCGCTGCTGCCGTCGCTGCTGCTGCAGTGTCTGCGCCCGAGGCGCTGTCGTCGGCGTCCACTGCGTCGCCCGCATCCGCCGCCGCACCGGGAGCAGCAGCGGGGATGCGCAGCCAGAGGGCCATGCTGGCCAGGCCACCCAGGGTGTGGTTCAAGATGCGGGCGTAGTTGGCACCGCTCAGCGGCGTGGCCGGCGGCGGCAGCACCACGGCTTGCAGGCCCAGGTGCGCCGCCCAGGCCAGCTCCTGCTGCAGCGCTGCCGCCGAATCGCGCGCCAGCGCCGCATTCTCCGAGTCGCAGTCGATCCAGGGGCTCACCTTGCCCACGATCTGGCTGCCCCACTGCGAGCTAGTCAGCAGCAGGTCGGAGCGGGTGAAGGGCGGCTGGAAGGTGCCGCGTGGCAGCGCGCTGGGCGCGGGGCGCCGGTACCGCGGGTGCACCAGCGGCGCCACCACAAAGTCCCAGCCGCCCGCCAGCGTGGTCTGCAGGAGATGGCGGTGATAAGAGGTGATTGGGGCATGGGGCAGGGAGGTGGGACGGAGAGGCTCCCCAGGGTCATCTGTCCCCCACCAGGCTCCCTGCCTCTGTTGCAAAGTGACCTCAGCAACTGCAACCACACATCACCAACCGCGCGGTTGCAACCACATTACCAATGCACGGCTGCCACCGCCAGCGCACCTCGAGCGTCTCCACAATGTCGGAGCTCCAGGCCACCTCCAGGCCCGCATACCGCGCATCGCCGCAGTCGGTGCGCTTCCCCAGCCCACCCATGCTGCTGCCGTGTAGACACAGTCCAATGTGTTCAAGAGTCTGCAGGTGGACTCTACACAGGGCAGCAGCAGAGGGGGATGGCGGGTCGACAGCAGCGGCGGCGGCGGTGGCGGCGGCGCAACAGCAGCCGTAAGTAGCCGAAGCGGCCGGCGGCGCGTATGATGTGCATTCAAGCGCGCCAGCACTGCATCAAACAAGCATCCCCCTCCCGCCGTGCGCCACCGCCGCGGCGAGCCAATGCTTCCTGGCGGCCCCGCGCACCTGGGCTGGTCTAAGGTGCTCTGCAGATGCTTAGCGACGCTTTGTGAATGCGATCGTAACACAGCGGCGACCGCATCGGCGCATGACGGGGAGGCGCCACGCTGCCGCCGCCGCCGCCGCCGCCAGCGGCAGCGGCAGTGGAGTGATGGATGCCCAATGTGGCCTGCTGGTTCGTCGTCCGACAGACTTGTTCAAGTCAGCGGCCGGTGTGTATCCATGCTGCCATGAGGGGAACGGCTGCTGCAGAGCTGCCAAGCGCTGTTGCCGCGATGTCGGCACGTCTGCCGTGGGCAGCTGGACCGCTCGTTGATGTTGGACCGGCGGCCGCTGGGCAAGCCTGAGCAGCATTTGGCTCCGCACCCTTCTCACATATCACGTACCAGTCAAAGGAGGCTGCAACCTGCCGGTCAAGGAGGCCCTCCCCGTTCCAGCAGCCTCGGTCTTCGCTGCCGTGGTGGGTCGCACGACTGGCCACCTTTGCCGCCATGGCTTGCATGGAGAGTTTGACGGCCCCGCGGCCCAACCCGCTCATTCTTAGCTTCCAGCTGCAAGCGAGCGTCGCTGAGGCGGCAAAGAAGGCCCGCGGAGCGCTGCTGGGCCGCGACCTGGGCAAACCTTGCACGCGGCCCCGCACGGGCTGCTCACTCTTCCCAGGCGCGTGGATTGGGCACAGGCATTTAGGGCCGGCTTTGCAAAAGGCAGGGCGGCGGTCCAGGTGCCTCCCCGCTCCCCCTCAGGGTTGCGCCTTGACTGGCGCCCGGCCGCGCCCTGCCCAGCCCCCGGACCCTCCATGGGTTGCTCATAACACACTCAGATTGCCGGCGCCCGCCCCGCTGCAGGCCAATCCAGGGCAGCGGCGCCCCTCGCCCGGGCAGCGGCAGACCTCGGACCCGCACGCTGCACCTCTGACCCGAAGCACTTGCAGCCATGCCGGCGCGCAGCAAAACTCCCTACACCTCCGACTACAGCTCAGAAGAGGAGGACGATGAGGAGCAGTCGGACGACGAGCTGCTGGAGGCACGCAGCAGCAGCCGGCGGCGCAGCACCAGCGGCAGCGGCACTGGTGGCGGTCGGCGCCGCAGCCGCTCGTCTGCCGGCCGCGGCTCCAAGTCGTCCTGGCTACCACACGAGGACGAGCTGCTGACCAGGTGGGGAGGGGGGTCGGCAGAGCAGGGGAGCTGAGGGCCTGGTCAGCGAGTGGGCTGGTCAACCTCTGGTCCAACCGCCCTCCAACCGCCTTCCGCCGCTACAGGCAGCCGCCCTCCTTCCCAGTCCCCTTGCCTCTTCTGACTCCGCCCCATCCCTGCTGCCCCCGCTATACACCACAGGCTGGTCAGGGAGCACGGTCAGAGCAACTGGAGCCTGATTGCGCGGCACTTTGCTGGGCGCATCGGCAAGCAGTGCCGGGAGCGGTGGCACAACCAGCTGCGGCCCGACATCAAGCGCGACGCCTGGGAGGCCGCTGAGGAGACGCTGCTGATTGAGGCCCACAAGCGCATCGGCAACAAGTGGGCCGACATCGCCAAGCTCATCCCTGGGCGCACCGAGAACGCAGTCAAAAACCACTGGAACGCCACTCTGCGCCGCAAGGACGCGGGTGCTGGCGCAGGCGGCAAGGGCAACACGCTGCTCAAGGAGTACATGAAGTCGATCGGAGTGGGCAGCGTGGGCGGGCGGCGAGCACCCACCAAGCGGCGAAGCGCGGCGGCGGCGGCAGCCGATGATGATAGTGATGAGGAGGCCGGCGGCAGCCGGCGCCGCGCCTGGCAGCCTCGCTCCGGACGGGCACGGCAGCACGGTGCATCAGGGGCAGGGGCAGCAGCAGCGGCCGCGGCCTCAGGTGCCGCCTCTGCACGGGGTGCCATGCACTCGGCCCCACTGTTTGGTGGTGGGGGCGTGGTGGGCTTGGCTGGCGTGCCTGACCCCAGCCAGCTGCTTTATTTCCCACAATTGGGGCAGCAGACCGTCATCCCCATTGTGGCAGGCCCCAGCAGCGGCGCCACACCACTGGCCAGCAGCACAGGCGTTGGCACGCGCAGCAGCGGCCGGGCGCCTGCCACCCACCTGATGTTCAGCCCCATCAGCACCGGACCGGTGGGCCCTGCGGCCCAGGTGAGCTGGACATTGGCTGTCAAGCAATCAGTCTGCAATGACTGGTAAACTAGCGTGTGCTGCTGGGACAAGCTGGGTGCATTAGCATGCCCTGCTTAGTGTTGACCAACCGGTGCTCTCTGGTACCACTGCCCCTTCATCTTCCGCACCCTCCTGACAACCCATCCCCAATCAAAACAGCTCGCTTCGTAAACGGTGCCGTTGTGCCTACCCTGGTCACCCCCTCCCCTCCCCTCCTGCCTCCATCATGCAGCACGCACCCGAGCATGGCGTGCTGCTGCATGTGCGGCAGCGGCACCGGCCCGGCAGCAGCGGCAGCGCCGGCGGCAGCAAGCAGCCTCCCTCCACGCCTGAACTGGACAGGATCATGGATTGGCTGACCTCTGCCAGCGGCCCAGCAGAGCCCTCGCCATCGACCGCTGCTTTGAAGGTGGGGGCTTGAGCTTTGATGAGGGTGCTGGAGGGCATGCTGCAGACTGAAGCATGCAGGCTTCCCACCTCACCCTGCCATCTGGTCTCTGGTCACACAGCCTGCAACCCTACTCCGCCATTTGCAGCTGCCGCCCATTCCCTCCAGCGGCATGCCGTCCGCCCCCGCCACCAGGACGGCGGGGGTGGCGGGGGGCCAAGTGGGGCCCGAGCCGTCGCTGGCTGGCATGTTCCGCACACCTGAGATGCCCATGCTGGGAGTGGCGCTCTTCTCCCCCAACACTCAGGTGCGGGCAAATGCCCGCCGCTGCATCCTTGCTGGGCCGGCCTGTTCAACTGCTGCAGCTCTTCCCTGAGCAGCACATGTGCCTTTCACATGCCCTCCTGGCTCCCATGTCCACTGCTGCCCTGCACATGTGTTCATCCACCGCTGTCCTTCCTCCCATCTGGCCCCCATGCAGTCCCAGCTGGACTTCAGCGGTGGGCTGGGAGGTGACCTACTGCTGGATATGGGTGCAGGCACCGACCCGCTGGGCCTGCTGTCCCCTGGGCTGCTGACCCGGCACCAGCAGCCGCCAGCCTCCCAGGCAGCGCAGGCGGCACCACTGCGCCCCGGCAGCGGGCTGAGCAGCGTGCGGCCCGGCCCCATGATGCATGCCAGCAGCGCAGGGGCATCCACCCTGGCTGCTGGCCGGGCATTTGCCGCCACCTACGCCAGCCAGGCGCCAGCAGGCAGCAGTGTGCCTGGCCGGCGCAGCGAGGTGGGTGACGCCTCGTTCCTGCGCTCCCCAGGCATTGCTGGCACTCCACGTGTGCCGGCCCTGTTCAAATCACCAGAGGAGCAGCGCGCAGCGGGGCCACGGTCCCACACCCTGGCCACCCAGCCGCAGCGCCAGGAGCAGCGCCGCCCCTTCCTCTTCTCCCCCGACGGCTTCAGTGTGCCGTCCTACCGTGGGGTGACCAGCCCCACCACAGCCGCAGCTGCCGCCAGCATTGCGCGCAGCAGCAGCCAGCCGGCAGGGGCAGCAGCCGCAGCCGCAGCAGCTGCAGGCGGTAGTGGCAGGCGCAACCTGGTGACCGTCCAGTCTGGTCGGCTGAAGTCTCTGGACTGCTACCTGGGCGAGGTGAGGCTGCAGGAGCACGCATGTTGGAGCAGCCGTTCAGCATTTGCACGTGAGCAGCCCGGCGAGTGCTGTGCACCACTCCTGCATTGACCCTGGGTGGCTGCCAACCGCTCTTCTGCCTGCCCTGCCCTCCTCCTCCCTCCCTGCAGCTGCACCGCACGGGGCGGGAGGTGGCCACGTACACCGGCTGCGTTCCAGGGCTGGGTACGGAGCTCGCGCTGCCTGCAGCACCCGAGGCGGCGGCCGGCCTGCGCACCCGCCTGGCGGAGGTTGTACGTGGCTTCTGCGATGGCATTCGGGGGCAGCATTGCGGCCAGGAGGGGCTGGGCGACATCTTGGTAGCCCTGCGCCTGGGGCCGCTGGCACACGGGGAGGTGGGGCTGGTGGTGGCTGCCGCCGCCGCGCGCTGGCACCCCGCCATGGCGGCGGTGCAGCAGGCAGTGGCCCACCTGCAGAGCATCCAGCTGCAGTGAGGCGGGCTCGCTGGCCAGCCGAGACGCACCCACCTCCCCAAACCCAACCCAGCTCGTTTCTGTCCGCATCCCTAGTTTCTGTATGCATCCCCCTTAGTTTCTGTCTGCATGCACCCCCGGCATGCATGTGAGTGGGATCCCTTCATTTTTTGCCGCCCAGCCGCAGAGGCCGGGAGGCGCCTGCGGGTACACTGTTGCATTGTGTGAGATGAATTGCGCAATGCTTGCGGGCGAGGCGCGTCTCCCCAAGCAAGGAGGCAGTAATTGGTGGGTGGCACGTATTTGGTCAGAGGGAAACAACCAGGCGGAGCAATTGGGAGGGGTATGAGCGTCGGCGAGCCGGACAGGGCCACACAGCCGCTGGTCAACAAGGGCGGTGCCCGGTGGGCGGCCGCCCCACGGGTGCTGGTGGTACAAGTGCTGCGGGTGGGCGGACAGCAGGCAGCGGCACAGCGTGGTACAGGGATGGTATAGGGGCACCAGCTGCCAGCGGCGGCGTGGAGGGGTCGCGAGGGGACAGGGCGAGCAGACTGGGCAGCGTGGAAGAGCGGCAGCAGTGCAGAGGCAGGCCGGAGGGGAGTTGGCGCAATGCAGTCAAATCCAGATCGGGCCAAATGGCAACACGGGTAGGGCGAGCTGTATTGAGACGGGATGGGTGGGGTGGGGAGAGAGAAACGCCAGGCGCGCCGGGGCAATCTACAACTGAGGGCGGTGCCGGCGAAGGGGATACAGGCGCCCAGCTTGTGGAGCAAACAAACAGGCAATCTACGCAAGGGGTGGAGAGGATCGAATGTCTAGTGCGGGCTGCTCTCGTAACCATGGTGCGTGCTGCAGTCGTAACCATGACGGCCGCAGCACGGTAAGGCCCAGCACAAGGGGCCATCAGCAGGTCAGCAGCCGCAGCGGCAACGGTTGGCCAACAAGCATGCAGCAGCTGGCCGTGCTGCAAGGGGGTAGGGCTCGAGGCGCTGCAGCTCAGGAGCGGCGGCGCAGGCCCTTGTAGCCGCGCCGCTCCTTGTAGCCGGGCTCGCTGCTGCCGCTGACAAAGGTGCTGGAGCGCAGGTGGGCGCGCAGCACCTCTGTGTTCTCAACTTCCATGTACCTGGGTGGTGAGGGAGGGGGAGGGAAAGCAGGCAGGGCATCAGGGACCCATGGGCGGGCGCGAAGCTGGCAGGCTAAACTGCACTAGAGGGGCTGGCTGGCTGGCCCGCTGATTGCTGCATGGCTGCACCAGGCGGGGCATGCGAGTGTGCTGCTTGCATGCAAGCCCCGGCCCTCCTCCAAGCAGTGCTGGAATGCGCTGCTACAGCGAAGCATTCACGCAATACTCAGCACTGCAGCAGCCAAGCAGCGCAGCCGCGCGAGCAGCGCCCCTGGCATGCCGCCCAGCCACCCGCTGCTCACTTGGGGAACTTGAGCATGGCCTGGCTCATGGAGGCGCGGATCTCGATGATGCGGTGCGCCAGGTTTGCCGGCTCGATCTTGTGCACCGTGTCCGTGGATGCATCGTGCACCTCGCTGTTGGGCTGCCGCAGCAGCTCCGCAAGGAACTGCGGGTGGGAGAGGGGAGAGAGGCAGAGGAGGTGGAGGACTTGACCAGCTGTTGGTGCCAGGCGGCGGCGGACAGGGCAACCAGCCCAGGATGGCAGCAGGCGGCAGCGGCGGCAGTGAGCAGCGGCAATCCAGCTGACGCCGGACTGCCCCACCTTGTTGCCCTCGGAGGGCGGGTGCGAGGCCAGGTAGTTGTGGAACCATTGCTGCTTGTAGCCATCCAGCTCCTGCGACAGTGCAATGGAGGCAATGGTAGAAGTTGGCATGTGAAGTCGGGACATGCCACGGTCAACAACAGGCGTGCCGGCAAACGGGCCAGCCTCATGCGCCCGGCCCACCCCCATCCACTCTTGAGCCGCACCCCGAGCTGGGTGAGCAGCCGCTGCGCTGCCTTGGACGTCAGCACCTGCAGCGTGGGAGGGCAGAGGGGAACGGTTTGTGCGGGGCAGGGCTCGCAGGCTTGCCCTGCAGGGCAGGTCCAGCGGCGGTGCCCCAGGTGATGGGCCCGGTGCCCGCCGAGCGCACCCGCAGCACCAGGTTGGCCGTCTCGCGGTCGTAAGTGCTCCAGTCCCAGCTTTTCTCGTCGTGTTCATCGTAGTTGCTGCGGTCCGCCCTGCAGGCAGGGGCAGAGGCCAGGCGGCAGGCACGTTTGAGTGGCGGCAGTAGCGGCGGCGGCGGCGGCGGCGGTCAACTTGCTCGCCGGCGCTGGTGCGGGGGCTCCTTGCCCTGCCCGCTGCCCAACAGTCAATGTAGCACTAATCACACCAATAGGGCAGCAGGAGGGTCGGGAAGGGCTCACGCAGCTGCAAACAAAGGCCCCCCTGGTGCCTGCAGGACGGCAGCGAGGCCTGATCACAGGCTCGGGACGCCATGCCCTGCCTCACCACTTGTTAAGCTCGTTCGCCTGCACGCACAGCCGCGCCGCCGGGCGCCGAGAGGGCGGGCAGCGCCGCGAGAGGGCTGCCAGCGGCGCTGCGCTCCCCAGGCAGCGTCGGGCATGCGACAGGGGGGTGACGGAGAGCGCCAGCGGCGCCAGGGCTCTGCTCATAGTTTGCGTTCACTTGCGCGCGGTGGGGCGGAGGCCTGGGAGCGGAGGGACGACTGGCCGGCAGAATGGCAATGCGGGGCGCTTGGGTTTGGCGGCAGCAGGGCGCGGTCGACGGTCTTCATCAGGGCGCGCGAAGCAGGGGGCAGGTGGTGCCCCCAGCTCGCTCTTTCCATCCCCTTCAGCACCGCGTTTGAAACCCCGATCGACCTGGCCCTGCGACACCAGGCTTCTGCACACCACGGCAGCCACCACCCACCCGCGCCCCAACCACACCCTCTTGGACGGCCTCCCGCCCAGCCTGCGGCGCCCCGGCCATGAGCGCCAGGAGGAGAGGCAGCCCGGGGGCCGCCGGCGCCCCACCCTGGCCGCCTGGCGCGGCGCTGCCCCTCCCGGCGCTGGCGCCGCCAGCCGTCGACGTCCCGGCTGCTGCCACGCCGCCTCGGCCACCCCCGCCGCCGCCAACCAGCGTACGGCGCGTCGGCGGCGGCTTTGAGTACGTGCGCAGCGATCGATACACCGAGGCTGCAGCAGCAGTGGCCGCGTACGACACCTACCGGGCCCTGCCGCCCGGCGGCGGGCCACACACCGCCACCGACGTGGCTGTGCTGGCCGAGATTCTGCGGACTGCAGAGGCTGGGTTGGACGCGGGCCAGCAGCAGGTGCGCTCGCAGGGGCACCAGCTGTGGGAACCAGACGGCTTGCGTGGTCACCGTGGCACACAACCTGCGTGACGTGGGGCCTGGGGCACAGCAGCTTGCCAACCTGCCCTCTCCCCGCAGGCCACGCTCTCCCAGGTGCTGCGTGCGTACCAGCGCGTGCTGGCGGCTGCAGGGCTGGACCCCGCTGCCGACACGCGCTACTACCGCACTCTATTGCGCCTCAGCCTGGACGCCGGGGAGCCCTGCTGGTGGGGCCGCCTGTTCCGCGAGATTTCCACCAACTGCAGGTGTGGCATGGGGTGGGGGTGTGGTTGGAAGAGCACTCTGCCCCATCACACAGCAGCCTCAAGGTGGATGCTACTGTTGGGTGCTGCTCCGCACTTTGCCAGCTCAGCTTGCCTGGTCGCTCCGCCCTCGCTCAACCCTGCCCTGCCACCTCTTCCCTCCTGCAGGCGCTACGGCACGCCGCCGGAGCAGCAGCAGGCGCTGATGAGCGTGCTGCTGCGCTGCCGCCTTGGCGGCTCTCCTGCAGTGGCAGGGGAGGCGGCCGAGGAGCCAGGGGCAGCGGAGTGGGCCCAGGAGGTTGTGGCAGCCAGCCGGCCGGGCAGCGCCAGGGGAGGCGGCGCTCCGCCGCTGCCGATGTGGGGAGACAAGGCGCCCGCAAGCGAACACTGTGTGCAGCAGCCACCAAGTGCACTCCAGGTTTCCCCGGTGCCTGCTGCTGCCACGGCTGCTGCTGGGCTAGATCCAGCAGCCAGCTTTGCGAGCCTGCCACCAGGCTTGGAGTCCGAGGCACAGCGGGCACACAGCTTGGAGCAGGCAGTAGCGGCATGGCAAGCGGCGGCCTCCCCCGTGCAGCTGCTGCCCCAGGACGAGAGTGATTATGCGCCAATGCAGCAGCAGCAGGTGTCCAGTGCTCACGACCAGCAGTTGCAGCAGGCGCTGTTGGCCTGGCAGACAGCCAGCCTGGCTTCTGCAGCACAGCAGCAGCAGCAGCAGGCCGAGTGCCCAGCCAGGATGGATGAGGGCAAGGCAGAGGCACTCAGCCATGTTTCTGTTGAGGATGCTGTCACTGGCTGCTCCCGTGCAAGCCCGGCTGGGCAGCCATCAGGACTGATGGTGCGGGTGGCTGTGCCACCGCCGCTGCCGCTGGCTCAGCCACCACTGTCTCCAGCGCCCTGGGAGCTGCCCACAGACACCTTTGCCAGCCCTGCACGCCCCCAGCCTGCATACCCTGCAGCGGAGCTGCCGGGTTGGGCACCATGGCTGGCCAGTCAGGTCAGCCCGGCGCCCAGCAGCGTGCGCAGCAAGTATCCGCCGGTATGGTACACGCCCCACGCCCCTTACGGCCCAGCAGATGCACAGCTGCAAGCCAGCTGGCTTGAGGCAGAGAGTCCCCGCATACTGGCATATCCAGAGCCGAGCGGTGTGGCTGAACCAGCTGCTGCGCTGAAAGCAGCGGTTGCAGCTGCAGGGGTGCCTGGTGGCATTGCCCCAAAGGCCGCCATTCCTGCTGAACAGCTTCAGGTGCTGCATGAATGCCTGGTGGCCTGGCACGGCCTGGCCAGCGCGGTCTCAGCAGCTCGCAGAGCTGCCGAGCTGCGAGGCTGTGCTCAGGCAGAGGAGTTCTGGGAGGCACAGCTGCTGCGGCGGTGCTTTCGGGCATGGCGGCACCGCCGGCTGGCGGTGGTGCAGGCAGTGCTGGCGCACTTCAGCAGCGCGGCGCAGCGGCATGCCTTCCTCAAGGTGGGTTCTGGCAAGATAGGAGGGAATGTGTGAGTCAAATGGAGCTGGGACGTGTGCCACAGAGGCTGGGCAGGCATCAAACCCTAACTGGTGCCATTGCCCCCTCTTGTCCCCTTTGTCAATTGCAGTGGCGGTGTGCAACGCGGACTGCCGCTGAGAGTGACCGCCGGGCCGCTCTGCACTACAATGCCAACATGTTAGGGGCAGCGCTCAAGGTATGGGTGCTCCTGAGATGCTGCCAGCAGTGCTCGCATCTCCTTGATCCCGAGGATCACCGCCGCATACCATGATCCTCCCCTCAACCTATGTTGCCCTGGCCCTCCAATTGCAGGCTTGGCAGATGGCTGCTATGCGGCGGCATGCCAAGGGCCTCAAGTGCGTGGCCGCGCTCTCCCACTGGCAGGGCCACACCCTGCGGCAGCGCTTTGCCATCTGGCGCAGTGCAGCTGCTGAGGCCACAGCCAAGCAGGGCACAGCTGATGCCCACAACCGCTCCACCTGCCGGCGGCGCACCCTTGTGGCATGGCGACAGCAGGCACGCCGCCAGGCTGTGCTGGCTCGCTGCGGGGAAGCCCTGGCACAGAGGAGCGCCGCCACCCTGCTGCGAGCGCACATGCGTGCCTGGCTTGCCGCTACTGGAGCGCGGCGGCGCCGCCGGGACATGCTGGCTCGTGGCCTGGCCCGGCTGGCCAACCGCCAGCTGGCTGACTCGTTTGCCTGGTGGCACGAGTTGACGCTGAAGCAGCGGCTTGCTCGGCGCTGCGCGGCACACCTCACCCAGCGCCATGCAGCGACTGCCCTGCAGCAGTGGCGCAGCTGGGCGGGAGAGCAGCAGGCCAAGCGCGAGCGGCTCACAGCCTGCGTGCAGCGCATGCAGCACTGGCGCATGGCTGGGGCGTGGCACCTGTGGCGCAGCCGTGTGACGGCCTGGGCAGAGAAGCGGCAGACCGTGGAGCGATGCGTCGCGTTGCTGAGGTGAGGGGTTGAGGCGTGTCTCCTGTTGGGCGACCTTGGTGAGGAGCACGTGGGTCCGCATCCTGTGCGACAAGTTGTCGCCCCTCTGTCCCTCATATTTTGCAGCCATGGCGCCCTGGCACGCTGCTGGCGTAGCTGGCAAGAGGCGGTGATGCTGCAGCGCCAGAAGTCGGCCCGCCTGCATGCTGCTTTGCAGCGGTGGCGCACCGCCAGCCTGTCTACAGCCTTTGCCCGATGGCGGCAAGCAGCCGACAGGGCTGGGCAGCTGCGAAGCAAGGCTGCAGTAGTGGTAGCCCGCATGCAGCACTTGCAGCTGGCTGCTGCCCTGGCGGCATGGCGGGAGGCCTGTGAGCACCAGACCGCTAAGCGGCAGGTGCTGCAGGCATGCGTGGCGCGCCTGCAGCAGGGCGCTGCTGCTCGCTGCTTTGCAAGCTGGCGAGAGGCTGCGGCACAGCGTGCACAGCTGCGTTGTGTTGCAGAGTGCTGCATCCTGCGGCTGCACCAGCTGGCGCTTGGACGGGCCTGGGAGCAGGTGGGTGGGTGGCATTGGAGTTGGAGTTGGAGCATGCTAGACTGCCTGCCGGCCACCTCATGACACTGTATCCTGTTCTAAAGTGTTTCCCTTTGGCCTTCATCATTTTGCAGTGGCGGGCGTATGTGGCTCGGAAGGCCGCCCGCCGCGGCATCATTGACAGCTTCCAACCCCGCCGCCACGCTCGCATCCGCCGCGAGTGCATTGCTGCCTGGCAGGTGCGCTGAACTCGGTTGCCAGCGGGCTTGCACGGAAAGCAGGTGGCAGCTTAGGGTAGACTTGGCTTGAGCCTTGCGGAAGCCATTACTTCACCCGCGCTGTTCCTGCTGCCACCCCGTCTGTGCAGGCTGTGACCCAGGAGCGGCATAGGCTGCGCACAGTGATGCAGCAGGCGGCCGGCCGCCTCACCAACCTGGTGCTCTGCCGAGCGTTTGGACAATGGCGGGCCTGGGCGGAGGAGCGGCGGGAGGAGGTTTCCAAGTTGCAGGCGGCTGTTGCACGCTGGCAGCAGACGGCCCTTCGGGCCGCTTGGGACAGCTGGGTGGCTTACACACAGGCCCGGCAGCAGAAGCGCCAGCTGCTGCAGGGCGCGGTGCAGGCGATGCTGGGCTGCCGGGTTCGGGCGGCCTGGGCCGCTTGGCAAGCCTTTGTGGCCGAGCGACAGGGCGCAGCGGAGCGGCTGAGGGCAGCAGTGGCTCTCTGGCAGGTCAGCCGGCTGCGGGCAGCATGGGACAGCTGGGCAGCATTCGCGGAGGCACGGCATGCCAAGCGCACCCTGCTAGCCACCGCGGTCAGCCGCCTGCTGAACTGGCGCGCAACAGCTGCACTCGATGGCTGGCGGCAGGCGGCAGCAGAGCAGCGCCTTAAGGCACACAGGTTGTGCAGAGCCGCCAGCTTCTGGGCCAACCGCCGCCTGGCCGTCGCCTTCCAGACCTGGAGGGAGCGCACTGAAGAGAGGTGGGGCGGTTGGCCTCGGTTTGGAGCCCAGCTGCCTTTACTGCGACCTTCAGTCATTAGCGTTGCCCGCTCCCTTTGACCCCTGCAGGCATGCCATGGCTGCCAAGCTGCAGGCTGCTGTGGCCGTCCTGACCAACCGCACAGCAGCTGCGGCCTTTGCCAGGTGGCGTGAGGCTGCCACTCAGCGAGTTGCCATGCGGCGCATGCTGTCCACCTGCCTGGCACGGCTGCAGCAGCGCACAGTGGCGGCTGCGTGGTCCAGCTGGCGCACCTTTGCAGAGGAGCGGCAGCGTACGCGGGAGCGGCTGGCTGCTGTGGTGCAGCACTGGCAGAGCGCAACCCTGGCCAAGGCGCTGCGGGTGAGTGCCTCGGCTCGTGTTTGTCTTGTCGATTGATGGTGCAGAAGTGTGTGGAAAACTGTTGTTGACCTCCTGCGGCACTTGCCACCTCCCATCCCACCACCCCTCAGGCCTGGCGGGAGGGTGCGGCCGACCAGAAGGCGCGCATCACCAAGCTGCTGGCTGCCGCCCAGCGCTGGCACCAGCCGCTGCTGGCCGAGGCCTTTGCGGACTGGCGGGAGTGGGTTCATTCCAGGCGGCTGCTGGCTGTCCAGCTACAGACAGCTGTGGCACACTGGATGAATGCCTCGATGGCAACGGCGTTCAACACCTGGCGATATCAGGCGGGTGGCAGCTGGGGTGGATTGAGGTTTGGTTGTTTGGCGGAAAATTAGCAGCTTCCCATCAGACACATCTGCCGGCTCCCAACCTGTGCTCGATGCAGGTGTGGAGGGACAAGGCGCTGCGCAAGGCGGCCGCCTTCTTCTGCTGCCACACCACAGCCAAAGCTTTCCAGGTGGGGTAGCTGACCTGCTGAGGGTGCATTTGAGTGGAGGCAAGCACACGAGCTCAGCTGGCAAGCTTGCCATTGAGCTTGCCTGCACTCTGCCGCAGACTTGGCGAGGCCAGGTTGCTTACCGCAAGCAGCTGGCGACTGTGGGCGAGGCAGTCATGGCCAGGTGGCGCTTCTCGCGGTCGGCGGCTGCGTTTGACGGTGAGGCCACATGTTGGGTCACACAGTTCTGAGCATGATAGGGCTTCTGTACTTGTGGTGACTGAAAGTCAGGGCCCAGTGCCTGATCAGCTCAACCTCTGTCCTTTGTGCCCCTGCAGCCTGGCGTGACACCGCACAGCGCCTCGCCTACCAGCGACAAGTGGTGTCCGCAGCTGCGGCGCGCCTGCGGCAGCGCGATTTGTGCCGCGCCTGGGCCGCCTGGCGGCAGCGGTTGGAGGAGCAGCGGCAGAAGAGCGCCAAGCTGGAGCAGGCAGTGAACAGCTGGCAACACGGGGCCCTGCGGGCAGCCTGGGCTGGCTGGCGGGAGGGCATGCAGCGGCAGCAGGAGAAGCATGCCCTGCTGCAGGCTGCCATCCACCTGTGGCAGCACCACCAGCTGCGGTCGGCATGGGCTGCCTGGCAGGCGCACTGCATCTTCAAGCACCACGCCCGGGCAGTGGTGGCTCACTTTATGCAGCAGGCACTGGCTAGGGCGTTTGCCAGTTGGCGGGAAGCAGCTGCCCACCAAGCTCAGCTGTGCACCAAGCTGGTGGCTGCGGTGGCCCGCATGCGCAACCGCTCGCTCGCTGCTGCCTTTGCAGGTGAGCTGGTAGGCACTGCCGTGCGGTGCTATCCACCATCTGCCGGAGAGGAGCATGGTGATGCATTGCAGTGCATTGTTCTGCCTTGCGCAACCTGACCTCCATTCCAACCTTGCTGCAGCATGGCGTGAGGCATTGGCGCTGCGGCACCTGAAGGCCCAGCAGCTGGAGACCGCTGTGGCCCGCTGGATGGACCGCACACTGGCTGCTGCATTTTCACAGTGGCGTGCCGTTGCAGTTGAGCAGCAGGGGCTGCGGCGCGCGGCTGCGTTCTGGATGCAGGGCGCTCTGGCGTCGGCCTTCTCGCAGGCAAGTTGGGGCTAGTGGGAGCAGATGATAGCAAGCTTTGTGGCATTACGGACCAGTGAAGATACAGTTCGAAGAGGTGAAGCCACCAAGTTGTATTGCCTGCCATCCGGTTTGTGCAGTGGCGGGCAGTGACGGCGCTCAAGTCCCAGCAGCGCACCAAGGTGGAGGGCTGCCTGCTGCGCCTGGTGCACCGCCAGCAGGAGTTGGCGTGGAACCAGTGGCGCGCCTGGGTGCAGTACAGGTGGGTGATGGATGGGTAGGGAGCTGAGGCATGGGATCAACTCAGTTGGTGGCATGGTGGCTGTTTGCACTGTAGTGCCACTGCCTTCTTCTGTCCCCCAACCACGCTGGCCTGGCTTGCTTGTTGCCTGCCCCCTTGCACCACAGGAATGCCAAGGTGCAGGCAGACATGCACCGGGAGCGCCACCTCATGGCCATTTCCCTGGCTGCCTTCAAAGCCCCGCTGGCCCGCAAGGCGGTGGCCAAGGCCTGCCTGCGCCGCCTGCTCAACCGCCAGCTGGCGGCTGCCTTTGCTGCTTGGCGCGAGCGAGCTGAGGCCAGCTGCTCTCTTGCGGCAGCAGCTGCAGACAAGGGGCGGGCCGTGGTGCTGCGGATGCAGAATCAGCTGCTGGCCGAGGCGCTGTCTGCCTGGCGAGCCCACACCCAGCTCAACCGCCGCCTGCGGCAGGTGCTGCGGCGCATCCAGCAGCGCAGCCTGCTGGCGGCGCTGCACAGCTGGCACGACTGGGCGGCCCGTATGGCATGTGCTCGCCAGCTGATGCAGCGATCCCTGGCGGGCACGCAGGCCTGGGCTTTTGCAGTGTGGCGCGAGGCGGCCGCTGCTGGCGCTGAGGCACGCTGGGCCCTGGAGCAGGTGGGATTTATTGGGGGGAGTGCAAGTATGCAGGCAGTTTAGATTGATTGTCGGCTAGTCTCCCCTGCGTGACGTCTGTCATGGCAACCAGCCTGGCCTGTACAGTGTAGCCTCTTCTGAACGTGCTTTGTCCCCCCTCCTCCTTCACTTGCCACAGGCCGCCGAGGCCGAGGGACGCACTGGACGGTCCACCCCCAAGAAAGTGCTGTACTCGCTGGTGGGGGACCACAGCCGCGCCCTGCTCATGCACTGCTGGTCTGGATGGGCGGTTGCCGCTACTGAGCGGCGCCGCCTGCAGGGCTTGACGATGCTGGCCTACCGGCACCTATACTTTGTGCTGGCCCGCCGCTGCTTCGCTGTGATGCGGTGAGTCAGGCGATCATTTTTGTGTGGTCAGGACACTTGTTGTCATGGTTTGGGGGTGCTGTCAGTTCCACGTGCGTAACTCCCTTCCCTTCCCTCGCCTCTTTCTTTCCAGGCACCATGCCAAGCAGCAGCGCCGCCTGCGGGTAGCGGTCGCCAAGTTCCGGCACGCTGCGCTGTGCAAGGCGTGGGCCAGCTGGCGCGGCCATGTGCAAGACCGGCAGGTCCAGAGCGCCATGCTGCAGCACTGCGTGCGTCTGTGGGCGGGCAACACCACCATCAAATGCTGGCTCAGCTGGCGGGCCTACACTGCCACCAAGAAGCAGCAGCAGGCGGCAACTAGCACAGCAGTGCAGCACTACCGGTGGCAGCTGCAGTGGCGGGCCCTGCTGGCACTGTGGCTGGCCCGTCAGCAGGGGCAGGAGCAGCGGCGGCGGGCACGCCTGCTGGAGGGACACATGCAGGGCTGGTGAGCAGTATGGATGCTTGGTGGCTGACTCAATGGATGGATTGGTTCAGCAGGCGTCTCCAAGTGTTGCGCCTCAACTCGTGGTTCCCACCGTGCTGGCAGGTTGGCAGCCATACTCTTTCGATCCTGGCGGGCCACTGCCGCTCGACAGGCCCACCTGCGCTGGGCGGCGCACCAGCTGGCGACGGCCACCACCCAGGGCCAGCTGCGCCGCTGCATGATGATGTGGCGCTGGTGGGCGGCCCGCCAGCGCTACCTGCGCCAGGCAAGCCTTGATAGGGATGGTGTTATTGATGGTTGAACACCTGCGTTGCTTTCTACAATTCCTCAGTTGCAAAGCAACAGCTGCATCGTCATCCCTGGCTTATGCACGCAGGTGGCCCACAGCTTTGAGCTGCGCCGGCTGGGCTGGTGCTTCTCTGCCTGGCAGCATGCGGCTGGCCTGTCCCGTCAGCTTCGAGCTGTTGGGACAGCGGCTGCTAGCCGCCACCTGGCTCGCACGGCACACCAAGTCTTCCAGGTGCGGCACTTGGAAGAGGACGGCGCTGAGGAGCGAGCCGCAAAGCAAGCCCATCCGACACTGCACACCGCATTCACGTGCTGAGCTGGCTTGCGACCTTTCGTCTCCTGACTGCCCCTGTGCACAGGCATGGAGGGACCTGGTCCCGCTGCTGCGCCGCAAGCGCTCCATCCTGGCTGCTGCAGCCGCCCGGCTGCACCACCGCAGCCTGGCTGCTGCATGGGCCAGCTGGTGCCTTGTTGTCACTGCTCGCCAGGTTCAGCGGGATCAGGTGCTGGCCGTGGTGCAGCGCATGCAGCATGTGAGGCTGGCCTGTGCTCTGGCAACGTGGCGGGAGGCAGCAGCTGAGGCGGCCAGCAAGCGGCTGCTGGCGCGCCGCGCTGTTGAGTATTTCACAGGCTGCACGCTACGCCGCTGCTTTGACACCTGGCGCGCCAACATGGCTGAGGACCGGGCGGAGGCGGCGGCCCAGCGGAAGCACACCCGCATGCTGCTCCTGCGGGCCTACACTGGCTGGGAGGCCGCCGCCACGCAGCGACGTGCGCTGCGGCACAAGGGCCAGGCGGTGGTGCGCCGCATGCAGAACAGGTGAGGAGTAAGGGGGGAGCTGAGTTGGGAGGGCGCCATGAGCCACTTGCTGGTCTTGCCTTAACATCAAAACTTAGCATCAACCTGCTCACTTGTGTGCGCGCAGTAATGTCGACGGAGGTGAAGGGCATCATGTGACTGCTTTGTTTTGGGTTTGTCTGCCCTCACCCCACATTCAATCCTGGTGCAGATCGCTTGCTTCCGCATTTGGCGGGTGGCGGGCCCGTGCCCAGGAGGGCACGGAGCTGCGGCAGCGGGCTGCCCTGCTGGTTGCCACCCTGCAGCAGCGCCTGCTGCATGCGGCTTGGAATGCCTGGGTGGAGCGCGGCCGCACCAAGCAGGCAGCAGCGCAGCTGGTGCAGCATGCACTGAGAGGCCGGGCTGAGCGCTCACTGGGTGCCTGTTTTGCGGCATGGAGGTCTGTGGCCGCAGACTGTGCTCGCCGTAAGCAGCTGCTGCAGCAAGCACTGGGGCGGCTGACGCAGCACCAGCTGAGCATTGCATTTGCAGAGTGGCGGCAAGCTGCAGCACTGCGACAGCGCCACCGCCAGCTGGTGGAGGCGGCGGTCAGCAAGCTGGGTTGCAGACGCCTGGCCGACTGCTTCCTAGCTTGGCGCCAATGGGCTGAGCGCAAGAAGGGGCTGAGTAGTGCCGAGCGTACGGCCCGGCTGGCCAGGGAGCGCCGCCGGCTGGATGCCTGCTTTGGTCTGTGGCGGGCGGCAGCCCACCGGCAGGCGTTTGCCAAGCGCTGCCTGGCGGCCATCCGGCTACGGCAGGTCAGGGCGGCATTTTCCAGCTGGCAGGCTGCTGTGGAGGACAGCCGGGCGGAAGCGGCGGCGGCAGTGCTGGCTCCCAAGCAGATGCAGCGTGCCTTCCTGCGGTGGCAGGCGGCGCTGCAGCTGGCGCGGCAGAAGCGGCAGCGGGTGGAGAAGGCAGCAGCACTGGCGTTTGGCAATAGCAGGCAGCGTGCATGGAGGGCCTGGCGGGTGTACCTCTCCCACCAGCGCAAGATGCGATCGGCGCAGGAGCGCTTCCGGGCCAGCATGCTGCGCCGCTGCTTTGTGGCGTGGCAGGAGCGGGTGACTGCCAAGCAGCGCCTGTTGGTGAAGCAGGAGCACCTGCAGGCAGCGTCCACCCGCAGGCTGCTGGCTGCCACGATGGCGGAGTGGCGCTGGGCGGCAGCAGCAGCCTGCTTCCTGCGCCGATCCTACTGCGCACGCGCCTGGGCGGCCTGGGTCGAGAAGGCAGCAGCTGCCAAGGTGCGTTACTGCCGGGGACCTGAACTGGAATTGAACACGCAGTTGGAGGTGTGCAACTTGCGACTGCCTGCCATACTCCCTGTCCACAGGCCAAGCGGGAGGCGCTGCGTCAGGCCGTCAACCTGCTGTCTCAGGGTGCCACGGCCCGCTGCTTCATGGCCTGGCGCTCGCTGGCGGCTGCCATGGCGCTCAAGCGAGCGGCCTTTGCGCGCAAGCAGGCAGCGATCCGGCAGGCAGTGGCCATTGGAGATGCCATCGTGCGGCAGCGCCGGTGGGTGCAGCCAAAGGAGGAGGCGGGTTGTAGCATGCTGGCTCCTTGTTTCTGCCTACCCAATGCTTAGCTCCAAAGTATCCCATCCCACCAACTTTTTGTAGGCGCCAGCTGGCGCTTGCCTGCTTCCAGGCCTGGCGTGCCCGCACCCGTGTGTCCCAGCTGGTGCAGCAGCGCTTGGAGGAGCGCTTGCAAGGCAGCCTGCGGGGCTGCTTCCGCCGCTGGGTGGCCTACTGCGAGCACAAGGTGGGCTGGGGGTGCAGCTTTGCATCGCCTGAACAGCTTGCTGACTTGCCATCCTGCCCATCACCTTCCAACGCACTGCGTCGCCCCCATTAGCTACTACCTACCCATCTGC
>VIYQ01003407.1:0-10036 GCA_009928355.1 Chlorella sp. CH2018 | reverse complement strand
GGCCCATCGCCGCAGCGGCCTGCAGCGACGCTGGGTCGCCTGCGCGGAAGGGTGGGCGGGAGGGCGGAAGCAAGGGTTGGGCGATGCAGGTGTGGCATTGAGGGCAGCCACCGCAACATGCCGTGCAGCAACATGCCATGCAGCAGCCGCCTGCAAGACAATACGCTCATTCGCTCCTGCATGCACGGTGCCGCCATCCCACCAACGCGTCGGCAGACAGCCACCCACCCGTCAGCGGCTGGTTGCTGGGCACGATGCCTTCAATGCCTGGTGGCAGCTCCAGGCCGCCCACATGCGGCGTCAGCCCGGTGGACAGCTCCGGGCCGCCTCCAGACAGCACACCCGCTGCAACGACCGCAGGTGTGGGGGCAGGTGCTGGCGGCAGGCCCGGCGGCAGCGACGCCGCGGCGCCAGCTGCGGTGCCACGCTGCTGTGCAGGGGCACCGCCGGCCAGGGCCATGGATTCCAGGAGGGCTGCGCCGTTGCTGCTGGAGGTGGGCAGCGCGCTGGACCCCAGCTGCTCCAGCTTGACTGCGGGTGGGAGGAGGCGCAGGTCATTGGGCGCATGTCAGCTCTCGTGGCACACAGCGGTGGCACAAGGGTGGCACAAGCAGGCACGCAGGTTCACGAGCGCCAGAGCGGCAGCAAGCGCAGAAGCCAGCGGCAGGCTGCACCCCACCATCCACCGTCATGCCACTCACTCATGGCAGCCGCTGGCTTAGTGCCGCTCGGTGGGGTAGGCTGCAGCATGGCGGACGCAGCTGCCGGCTGCACGCCAACAGCCAGCGCAGCTGCCTGCTGCTGCTGCTGGGCAGCTGCCATGGCGTCGCAGGCCTGGTGCGCGGCAGCAGTGACAGCCTGCACCAGCTGCGGTGCGGGCATCACAGACGCCGCCGGCTGCACAGTGACGGTCATGCCCTGCGGCTGCGGCGCTGCTGCGGCCGCAGCAAGGCCCAGCGGATCTTGCACCGCTTGCGCATGTGCCGCCACCTGCTGCTGCTGCTGCTGCTGCTGGGCGGCAGCCACAGCCAGGTACTGCTGGTCCTGGGCAACCTGCTGCGCCATCTGCTCCTGGGCAGCAGCGTGCACCAGCTGCTGCTCCTGCAGCTGCACAGTCGCGGTCTGCAGCTGCTGATGCTGCAGCTGCACTTGGGCCACCGCAGTCTGCTGCTGCAGGTGCTGCTGCGTGGCTACCGCCTGCTGGAGCTGCTGCTGCTGCTGCTGCAGCTGCTGCGCGGCGGCAGCAAACTGCTGCTCTGCCGCCGCCACCGCCGCCGCCTTCTGCTGCACCGTCGCCCGCTGCTGCACCGCCTGCTGCTGGGCCTGGGCCTGCTGCAGCACAGCCAGCTGCTCCTGCAGCTGCGCCGACTGCACAGCTGCCGCCGCCTGCTGCAGAGCCGAGGAGTCGGCGGTGGGGGCGGTCAAAGCCATGGAGCTACCGGCCGCCAGCGAGGCGGATGGCCCCAGGGAGGTGGCCGCTGGAAGCGCGGCCGGCAGCACCTGCGGCTGCTGCACCACGGGTGGCAGCGGCGCCGTAGCTGGTGCCACCACCGGCTGCTGCTGCACCAGCACTTGGACTGTGGTGCCATTAGCCAGCTGGGCCGGAACCACTGTGGCTGTGGGGGCAGACGCGGTCGGCGGGGCCACGGCATGCGGCGCCGCGGCCAGCACCGCCTGCTGCAGCTGCTGCTGCGCTGCCTGCTGCATCGCCGCGGCGGCATCAGTGGGAGTGGTGGGAAGTAGTGCTGCCAGGCCTTCTCCCTCGCCACGCCCCACGCTGGCGGTGGGAGCAGCAACCGCCGGCGCAGCCACCATAACGGGTGGCAGGTTGGGCAGTGGAGCTGCCGCAGCCACCATGAGCGGCTCGGTAGCAGCGGGCACTGGCGCAGCGGCAGAGGGCGCGCTGGGTGCGGCTGCCCCTGGCGCCGATGTGGCCTGCTGTGCCTCCAGCTGCTGCGCCGACACGGTGAGCGACTGGGCGTGTGCCTGCAGCATGTTGGCCTGCGCCATGGCCTTGGCCTGCTCTGCTGCATGCGCCTGCGCCTTCTCCTGCATCTCCCGCGCCTGCGCCACCGCCTGCGCAGGTGGGTGGGAGGGTAGGGGTGGGCGGGTGAGGGTGGGATGTTGGGCTGTGAACAACCGTGGCCAGGTCGCCCAGTCCTCTGGTGAATGAGCGATCAGCACAACTGCCTGGTGCACCCTGACGCCCAAACAACGACAACAGACTTGCATCTGCCTCACGCCGCAGGCCACCATTCCCCAACCACCCCGCCCGGCAGCGCGTGCGCCCTCCCGCCCGCCCCACCTGCGTGGTGATGTCTGCATGCGCCTTGGCCTTGCTCTCCAGGTCCTGCACCGTGGCCACCGTCTGCTGCGTGGACGGGTTGTCGGGCAGCACCGCCAGCGTCTGCTTCAGCTGCTCCGCCTGCACCGCCGCCTGCACCGAGGCCTGCGCATGCAGCTGCGCCTGGTTGGCCAGCTGCTGCGCCTGCGTGCTGGCCTGCGTCTTGGCCTGGGCATGCAGGCTGGCCTGCGCCGTCAGCTGTGCCGCCTGCTGGCTCAGCGTATGGGCCGCCTGGTCAGCCAGGCCTGTCTGGGCGGCCACGCCAGGCTCGCCAGACAGCGCGGGCGTCACGCCAGCACCCACTAGTGCCTGCATACTGGCTGCCGCTGCCGCCGCCTCTCCAGACAGGGCGTCGTTGGAAAGGGTGGTCATGGCCGGGGCTGCAGGCTGGATGCCAGCGGCAGCTGCCGCCAGCGCGCCGCCAGACAGGGTGGTAGCCGCTGGCTGTGCCACCTGCACGGCACCGCTGGCCGCCTGCAGCAGTACCTGCGGAGCTGCTGCCACTGAGGGTGCCATGCTGACAACAACCTGCGGCTGCACGCCTGCCAGCGCTTGCACCTGCTGCTGCGCTGCCGCCGCCGCTGCCGCCGCATCCGGCACTGCCAGCGTTGGCTGTGCCACAGCGCCCATACTGGGCAGCGCGGGAGCCACGGGGGCAGGCGGCAGGGCTGCCACGCCGGCAGGTGCCAGTTGTGCTGCCAGCGAGGCAACAGGCATCTGCTGCTGCGCCACCATGAGCTGCGGTTGCGGCGCAGCGCTCGATGGCACGCTTACCAGCGTGGGCAGCGGCATGCTTCCAGCGCCCGCCGTCACTGGCAGGTTAAGGCTGCCGGCTGCGCCTACCGCCGGCACCGGCAGCGAGCCAGCACGCGCAGCAGGCTCCGCAGCTGCCGACAGGCCAAAGGGGCCGAGGGCGGCGGATGTTGGCACACCCGCGCGCTGCAGCTTCACTTCCAGCTCCGCTATAGTGCGCTCCCGGGCTGCCAGCTCTCGCCGCAGCTGGCTGTTCTCCTCCTGCACCCGCATCAGCTGCTGGCCATCGCCGTCTGAGAGCAGCAGCAGCTTGGCACGCAGGTCCTGAGAGGGAGGTGGAGCGGGTGGCGGTGGGAGGGAGTGGGTGAGGTTGGCGGCAGTGAAGGTGTAAAAGGAGCTTGGCTGGCAGTTGTTCTTTCTTTGAAAATGGTTCCACTGTCCCCTCAGACTGAAGTCCGCATGCAAACAGGCATGCAACCAACCCAAGCTGTTGGGTTTCCCCTGGCCCGCCTTGGCACCCCATGTAACTGGCGGTGCTGCCATGGCGGTGCTGCCACTCCATCCCGGCCCCTTGCACACGCTCTGCCCACCTGACGCTCGGCCTCCAGTGCCTCCAGGTGTGCGCGCACGCTGCCTGCCGCTATGGCCCGCACCAGCTTGGCCAGGGTGTGCAGGCTCTTTTCGCCGCGGCTGGCGCCGCCCAGCAGCGGGCCAATGAGGCGGCACTCAGCGGCCAGCCGCTTCTCATCCTCCTTGGTGGCCAGCCTCCCGCTGAAGCGACCCTGCATGCCCTGCAGCAGGGAGCGGGCAGGACGTTGGAGGTGTTGGTGCATGCACAGGTGGCGCATGCGAGCAGGCACGTTACGGCGACTGCAGCTGCGGTGCAGAATGCAACACGGAATGCCACACTGCGACGGTGTGCCCCTCGGGTGCACGTCAACTTAGCTGTGACACCCAGGCAGCAGGCACGCAGCAACAGGCAGTTTGCAGGGCAGAACGCATCAATCACTGTGGCCTCCAAACCACCGCATGCACGGCCGGCGACAATGACAGCTGACCATGTGCGTGGCGCACTCCCACAGCCTCACAACACAGCCCACCCCCAACACTCCCACGGTGCCCCACCCGCTCACCGGCGTGCCGGTGCGCTTGCCGCCCTTGCCCGCCTTCTTGCGCTTGACGCCGCGGCCCGGCCGGCCCGAGCTGCCGGTTTCGTTGCCCTCGGCGGCGGCAGCGGCGGCGGCAGCGGCCTCATCCTCGTCGTCGTCCTCATCGTCATCCTGGTCCACCTCGTCGTCTGAGATGGGTGCCGAGGCCGGCACGTGCTGCGTGACGCGCTGCGGCGCGCTGCAGTTGGTGTCCCGCACCTGGCTGGCTACGTCGTGCTCGTGGCCCATCAGCTGCGGCAGCTCCAGCCCCGACAGGGGCATGGCCAGGCCGTGTTGGTCCACAATGGGCAGCGTGCCGTCTACTGCAGGGGGTGGGGAGGGGCCGGGCGGGCCTGGGATCGGCTGGGCTGGGCTGGGCAGGAGGCAGGTGTGCGCAGGGGCACGCCGGCAGGCGGCGGCGGCGTTCGAGCAAGCGGCGGGCGGCGGCGGCGCACCTGGCAGGCTGGGAATTGGGAGGAGGGAGCCCTGGGAGCCCCCCAGCACGTCCCTGATGCCCTCGTTGACCAGCTGGTCGAGCTCCGCCTGGCCCTGCGCGCAGCAAGGGGAGCACCGCGTTGAAGGCCCGCTGCGGGCGGCGGCGCGCAGCCGCGGCGCGCCCCAAGGAAGGGGCAACCTCCAGGAAGCGAGTTGCAGGCCTGCAAGGCGCGGGGAGCGTGCGGCGGGCAGCCGAGCGGGCGCAAACCCCACCTGCAGGCCCTGCAGGCCCTCCATGGCTAGCGGGCTGGCTCCGGCAGGCCTAGGGCGTCACCATCGCACGCCGGGGGCCAGGGGCTCAAAGACTTGTTGTGGGGCCCGTGCTCGGCGAGAGGGGGGGCGAACTGGGGCAGTCCTGCCTGCGGGGGTGCAATCGACGCTGTACTGAGCGTGTTCGCCCAGGCAAGGGGGGCTAAGGGCTCTGGCCAGCTCAGCCCTGCAGAGGTTCAGTGATGCCTGCGCCCGGACCGCTCGAGCCCGCCAATGCGCGCCCCAATTGGCCTCGAGGCGCTGTGCCGATGCAGGGGGGGCACGTTGGCCGCCCCCCGCACCGGCCCCCGACCCTACCTCCTCAGTCTTCCCTGCTCACGCCGCCCGGGGCGCGGGTTTGCCTGCGCTAGGCTGCCTGCTGACTGGAATCCGCAGATCAGGGCGCGATGGGGGCGAGATCAGGCGGGCAGGGTCCAGCGGCCGGGCCCAACCTCCACGCTGGCACGGGCTGGTTCGAATCTCACCACATGTCATTGATCATGCCCTCGCGTACAAACCCTGTGCGGTGGTGTGTACAGCCCGCTGCCTGGCCCACCCTGGGCAGGTGCCAGGCCAGGGCCGCCCGACCTAGTGCCGCACACTACCCCAACCGGGCAGAATCACGCGAGCATCAACACATGCTTTGAGTTGCGGTGTCCGTGCGATCGAGCGGCGCAGCAGGCATGCGAGCACCTTTGGCTGACATGATCTGCCCAGGTCTCCACATACAGTTCTACACGTTGCCTGGCATTGGCCCTGCTCTGCGGCTTCATTGTGGCGCGTCGCCCCTCCTGTGCAAGGGCGACAGGCGGGCCCAAGATGCGGGAAGCACCGTGGCCCACCGCTCGCTGCTACGTCCCATTGTGCACCTGCTTCATTTCATCCTCCACTCGTTCCAGTTGGTTGGAATGTGCTGACCCCGCCAGCAGCCCAGAGGCGCCAGGCAGCGGCAGCGGCAGCCTGCGGTCTGGAGGAACCCCGCTCAGGCGTCATTCAAGCAGGGCCCGCCGTCTGTGCCCGGGGCTCAATTGTCGGTCGTGAAAGCCTCAGGCTGCATCACGACGACCACACAGGGCCGCCAGCGAGCGCCTGCAAGCGAAGTGGGGAGGGGCCCGGGGCGAGCCGTGCCCCCAGCTGTGCGCCACCCAGCCCCGTTTCCAGCGGCGCAGATGCTCAGACGGGCCTGCAGACGCCCAGGGGCCCACCCACGGCTCCCCCCTCGCGCCCCATGTCGTCCCAGGCGCAGCATGGGCGCTTGACGCCGCCCGCAGCGCCCGGCCCCTCCCTTTCTTGGTCGGGAGGCGCCGAGGGGAGGTGAGGAGCAGGAGGGGCGGGGCTGCAGGGGCGCCGCAGCGGCATCGCCGGCCAGTGGCATGTGCGCCCGGCCTCCAGCGGGCCGGCGGCGCGTGCACAGCAGCACAGCATCGCGCCAGAGAGCGGCGGCAGGCGGCGCAGGAGGCCGGCGGCGAGTGGGGGCTGCAGCGCTCGCCGGCGGCGGCGGGGCAGCGGCGGCTGCGGGCCGCAGGCGCTGCGCGTAGGTGAGAAGCCGCTGGGTGACAGGCGGCTCACGCACGTGCCCGCTCTCGTGCCCCGCCCCCGCTGCCGCAGAGCACGATGCAGATCTTCGTGAAGACCCTGACGGGCAAGACCATCACCCTCGAGGTGGAGTCTTCGGACACCATCGAGAATGTGAAGGCCAAGATCCAGGACAAGGAGGGTGAGCGCGCCACCGCTGGGACGCACACGATGGACAAGCAGCGGCGCAGCGGGGGCAGCAGGGCAGAGGCAGCCAGGAACGGCTGGAGCATGCGGCAGCACCTGGAACGGACAGCCGGGCAGCGCTCAGTGGCAGGCAGCAGCTGCGGCTGCCCGCATGCTGCAGCGCAGGGCGTGGCCAGCGAGATGCAGCAGTGTTTGTGCACACAGTGCAGCACAGGGGTGCAGCAGCAGGCGGAGGCACGCAGCTTCCCATTCACTGGCTGCTGTTGCGCCGCCTGCTGACGCGCCGCCTGCACCCTCGCCCGGCCTGCCCGCCCTCCCCGCAGGCATCCCCCCTGACCAGCAGCGCCTGATCTTCGCCGGCAAGCAGCTGGAGGATGGCCGCACCCTGGCGGACTACAACATCCAGAAGGAGTCCACGCTGCACCTGGTGCTGCGCCTGCGCGGTGGCATCATCGAGCCCTCCCTGCAGATCCTGGCCCGCAAGTACAACCAGGACAAGATGATCTGCCGCAAGTGAGCAGGGCTGCTGGGCTGCTGGGCGGTTGGCTGGTTGAGCTGCCGGTGTGTGCTTGCTGGGGTGCCGCAGGGGCAGGGGTGGTGTGTGCATGGCATGCGCGCTGGGCCAGGCTGAGCAGGCAGATGGACGGCACCTGCCAGCACTGAAGATGGAAACATCGCGCATGCTGTGTGTGCATACGGCCAGCGCCGTGTTGCACAGTGCATGCGTGTGTGCACGTCATGAAACGGGTGCCAAGTTTGACTCGCGAGTTCCTTTCTCCTCGCTCTCGAGATGAATATGTACCCAACAGCAACCCCTCCTCACTTTGCCCCGCGGCTGCACCCACCAGCCGTGGGGTCATTCTTCGGAGGGATATCCTCTCCCCTGGCATTCATGCACAAAAAGAGCAGCGCCCTGCACTCAGACTCAGGACTTTGTGCAGCCATTCCGCTGACCCTGCCCGGCCGCTCTGCTTGCCACCTGCTCCAGGTGCTACGCCCGCCTGCACCCCCGCGCTGTGAACTGCCGCAAGAAGAAGGTGCGCGGGGCAGCCAGCTGGACAGCGGGGCCGTGTTGGCTGCTGCGCATTGCCCGGATCTCACCCTGGCACGTTTGGATGCACTGCCCCTTCTGACGCCACTGCCCTCCTCCCTTCCGCGTGCTGCAGTGCGGCCACACCTCGCAGGTACAGAGGAGTGCAGCCTGGTTGCAGCTGCTGGCCGGGTGCTGGTCCGGCACGGACTGCCTGCTGTGCTGCTGTGCCACCAGCGGTTCGGGGCCGTGGTGCCATTGCATTGTTGCTGGAGGGCTTGACGTGGCGGGTTGTGGTGCTTGCCGTCTCACACCCCCGCCTGCCTCCCCCTGCTGCCCCTCCCACCATCCTTGGACCTGACTGCAGCTGCGCCCCAAGAAGAAGCTGGTGGGTGTGGGGGCCTCTAGCTGAACCCTTCTCCTGGTGTTGGTAGTGTAGCTGCAAGCTGCGGGGTGGTGGGATGCATGAGGAGGCCGGCGCACAGCCGGCATTAACATAGCGCACGACTCTTCCGCTTGGAGTGCGTATCCGTCCGCTGACCACGCATGTGCGCCCTGCCCCTTGCCATGCCGCAGAAGTAAACTACTCGCTTCGGCGTTGGCTTGTGCTGCGGCTGGCGAGCGGCGGCAGCTGGCGGCAGCCGGCACCTTGCCCTCTCCAGAAGTCAGCATGATGCCTTGCAAGTGGCAGCTGCTCTAGTTGCTCTTGCTGCTGCATACATGTAATGGAGCTAGCGGAAGTGGTGCCAAGGGTGACAGGGTGTATGCACGGGGCACAACACATGCAGGACAACCCTGTGGCAACTCAGGTGGCGGCACACTGGCGGTTTGTTCCCTTGCGCTTCTCACTGGCATGTCATTGCTCCGCCGGCACGTCATTACATCAAGCCAGCACACGCAGGTGTAGGAAGGACTGGGTAGAAACAGGGTGGGAGCAGAGACGAAGTGGGAGAGAAGCGGGAGAGGAGAAGAGAGAGCAGGGGGAGGGAGCATGGAAAGGAAAGCGGAAGCAGCAACAGAGCACTCAAAACAACGGGGGCTGGGCCATCACGTGCGGGCGGCCGCCTCACGCCTCTCCCTTGTCCTTCTTCTTTTTCTTCTTCTTCTTCTCGCCCTCCGCCGCGCCATCTGCCGCTGCCTCCTCCTCTGCCGCCCGCTTCTTCTTCTTCTTCTTCTTGTCCGCGCCATCAGCCTCGTCTGCCGCCGCCGCCGCAGGCTCCTCCGCCGCCTCCTTGTCCTTCTTCTTCTTCTTCTTCTCCTTCTTCTTCTCGCCGTCCGCCATGGCCACATCCGCGTCCGCATTGTAAGCCTTGCCCTGGCCCAGCAGCGCGCCGCCCGCCGCGCCTGACAGGGCGAAAGGGGAGGGAAGGGGGAAGCGGTGGAGTGAGGTTGAGGCCAGCAGGGCAGGGCGGACAAACAAGGGCGCAGTCCTCTGCAGGGGAGCCAAGCTTGGTGGCGTCCAGTCACAAAACTGCACCGCGCAGCAATCCAGTCACTACGGCAGCACAGTCCAGGAGAGCGAGCACCCACCTGTGGCCCGCCCAGCGTCGTACTTCTCCGCTCCAGGCAGCCCGCGCGGCTTGGCCGCCTCGCCGCCAACCTGCTTGCCCTCCAGCTGCCGCAGGCGCGCCTCCACCTGTAGAGGCAGGCAATGGGTGGGGTGGGGTGGGGGTTGAGCGAGGGAGAGCAGGCGGGCAGAGCGGATGGCAGACTGGGCAGGTGGCCCGCACCGCAAGGCTGCTGAGCGCCGCCCGGGAGTGAATGAATGCAGGTTCAGAATGTGTGCAGGATGGCGGGGAATGTGGGTGCCAATTCGAGGGCTCAGTGCATGTTGTTTCCTCTACCCGTCCCCGGAGATTGGGCACCCTTTGCTCTGGCCCCCGTTCAAAACTGGCAGCGCCCAGCGGCAAGGCGCCCAGTTCTGCCAACGAAGGGCTTGTGTGGTGCACGCACGCAGCGGCAGTGCGGCGTGCAGGGCAAGCGTGCAGCGCAGGACAGCATGGCGCATATGGGCACACGCCCCACGCCCCGCCATGGCCTGGCGCTCCCCTTGCAGCCACAGCTGCAACTGAACAACCCAACCAGCCAACACCCCCGATGTATTCCACAGCCCCTACCTTTGCGCGCGCCTCCAGGCCCACAGCGCCCTCATCCGACACCTCGCCCAGGGCATCCACGCGCACGCCCAGCGCGCACTTGGCCGCCAGCACGCGCGAGATCTTGCCTGGCACGAGTGAAGATGGGGGTGGCGGAGGAAGTGAGGAGGGGCGGGGCAGGGTGGGGCATGGCACGGCA
>VIYQ01003401.1:0-24917 GCA_009928355.1 Chlorella sp. CH2018 | reverse complement strand
TGCCCTTCCCCACCCACTCCGGCCAGCTCGCTCCACTTGGGCATTCTGATGGAGAATATGCGGCGTGAGGGTTATGAGTTTGAGGTGCGCCCACGTGCCTGCACACTGCTCATGTGCTGTGCTTTGCTGCGCTGTCACATACTGCTTGCAAGCTCTAACAGCCTCACCGTCACGGGGGGTCTGGGCGCCTGCCCAGCCCACCTTCATCCTACCTACCTGCTTGACCCTGCATCCACGCCCACCAACTGCCTGCCAGGTGGGTCCCCCCAAGGTCATCACCAAGCGTGACGAGGCCACTGGCGATCGGCTGGAGCCCATGGAGGAGGCAGTGGTGGAGGTGCGCTGATTAGCAAAAGGCTCGGCGCACGGTTGATGTTAAACAGTTTTGTGTCTCACTAAGCAGGAGTGTTTCGTACCGACCGTGCAGCCTGCCGGTGCGGTCCGTGCCCTGCACAGATCCATGCGGCCCTCACATCTGTTGCACGCTCATTGCCTGGCCTGCCACCAGGTGCCTGAGGAGCACGTGGGCCAGGTGGTGGACCTGATGGGCCAGCGCAAGGCGCAAATGGTGGACATGACGGCAGGTAGGTGCATCAACAGGGGATGGATGCAGGAACACAGAGATCGCCACTCCAGCCAGCTGGTGTGCTCAAGCAAGCCTGGCTGAACCGCGCACGCTGGCGCAAGGCATGTGTTGATTTGCTGGCTCGGCCCTGCTC
Organism: Chlorella sp. CH2018; assembly: GCA_009928355.1. Classification (NCBI taxonomy): domain Eukaryota; kingdom Viridiplantae; phylum Chlorophyta; class Trebouxiophyceae; order Chlorellales; family Chlorellaceae; genus Chlorella; species Chlorella sp. CH2018. The sequence continues at coordinate 24,198 of VIYQ01003401.1, read as the reverse complement.
CCCTGAACGCAGGGTCGGAGGGCACAACGCGGCTCAAGTACCAGATCCCTACACGCGCGCTGCTGGGCCTGCGCAATGCCATGCTGACCGCTACCAAGGGCACTGCAGTGCTCAACACCAATCTCATCGGGTGAGCATGCATGCTTGGCTTGGGGCTGGTGACGCGAATCGCAGCCTCGTGGGCCTTCACCCTCTGCACTCCTGAGAGGGCAATTGACCCAGCTCGCCCTCAGCACTCACCAACCCACCTCCCCGTGCATGCCCCAGGTACACCCCCTTCGTGGGCGAGATCCAGACGCGGGAGAACGGCAGCCTTGTGTGCCACGAGACGGGCCAGGTGCATGCGCGCGGTCGCAGCTTGCAACTCTGGAAAGCGCCGTGTTGCAGCTTTACCAACATTGCGCACGTAGCATTGCCAGCGCATTGGCTTGATGTTGGCCACCCTACCTCCCTGCCCGTGCAGGTCACTGCCTACGCCATTGACAGCGTGCAGCAGCGCGGCCGCCTGTTTGTGTCCCCAGGCGACCAGGTGTATGAGGGCCAGGTTATCGGCATCTACCAGCGCCAGGGAGACCTCAAGGTGGGTGGGAGGGATGGGCAGGGGCACGGTGTGGGCTGGCGTTGCGGCAGCTTGGATCTTGTGCACAATGGCATGCAGTAGAGCGGGAGATGCTGGGTAGGCATTGAGTTGATAGTGATTGATGGCTGCTCGACTCATCCTCTCGCCCGTCGACTCTGTGGCTCTGCCTACCGCTGTCTTCCAGGTCAACCCCTGCAAGAAGAAGGCGCTGACCAACATGCGTGCGGCTGGCAAGGACGCCACCGTCGTCATCAGCGAGCCCATCCCCGTTACTCTGGACTATGCGCTCGAGGTGAGCTGGAGCTGCGTCTTTGCTGACGCCTGTGCTGCTGGTTTGAATGCGTCGCAGTGGCTAGGTGGAGCGTTCGGAACATTGAGCAGCTTCTGACTTTGACTGCCCGTTCCTTTCCTGGCTTGCAGTACATTGCGGATGACGAGGTGGGAATGGGGAGTGGGGGCCGCGCGGGGCCAGTAGGGCAGGGCGTGGCAGGGGAGAATCGTTGTTGGCCAGCCCTCTCATCCTGGATGAGCTGCGAAGCACAGTGAATAGCCTTGCTTCCGCAGTTCTCAAATGCCAGGACTGCTTGCCCTCCAGCCGAACCTCAACCTTAATGTCTGCCCTTCCCTGCAGCTGGTGGAGGTGACCCCCGCCTCGGTGCGCATGCGCAAGAACCCCGCCGCCAAGAAGAAGAAGTGAAGCCTTTATATCTCGCAACGGCTTGGAACTCATGCAACAAGACGTTATTTGGGGCTCACCCCGGCATGCCCGTGCACCACAATGAATGCTGCCCTATTTGGTTGCCCGTTTCATTACCCATGTCCAGAATCCCTTCCCTTTTGCTTCTCTGCACTGGAATAGCACAGGCCTCAGCCATGCTCCTGTGTTTCCCTAATGTAAGTCGACGCAGCGTGCATGGCTTCCACGACGACGGTGTGGCTGGTTGATGGGCGTTGCCTGGTGGCCAGCGCGCCCCCTTGCATGCATCTACGCCCATTTGCGCAGTTGGTGCCGTCTCTGAGGTTTGCAAAGTGCTGCACAGCTCTCCCGGACAGTGGATGGCCGCCGGTGCGTGGCGTGGAGCCCTCCGCGAGTTGGCAACGCATACACGCGGCGCACGCAAATTGAGCGCTGCCGTCCGACCAGCAGCCGCGCCGCTGCACCGGCTACTCGGCGCCCCCTGGCCGGCAGTGCTGGCAGCACCCCATCGAGCCAGCAGCGCGCCGTCGTGCTACGGCACTGGCCTTGGAGGCTTGGAGGCCGCTTACACGGACGCAGCGAGCGCCGAGCAGATGGCCGCCGCCGCCGCCGCCAACGGCGGCAGAGCTGCCGCGCAGCGATCATTCCTGCTGCCAGAGGAGCTGCGGGCTGAGTTCAACCAGCAGATTGATCTGATGGCTGTGCGTGTGCCAAAGCAGAACACCAACCAGTACATGAAGCGGCTGTCCAAGTAAGGATGGGGAGCTGGGCCGAGGGGAAGCGGAACGTGCGCTCACGGCAGGTGGCCTTACGTTGCTGACCAAGTTCCTCTCTGTGATGCTGCTGCACTCAATGCTGGGCAATGCCTGTGGATCGCTGCAGGCACCTTTTCAACAAACCGCGGATGCGGAATGTGATGGACGATGTGGAGGCACCCGACGGCCGCCTGCTGCTGCTGGATGAAGCCCTGACCAGCGAAGCAGGTAGGCGGTGCAATGATGCTTCGGCAAACTGGGTGTGGAAGGCCGTGATGCAGCAAAGGCCAACTGCGTGCTCAGAAGTCGAACTCTGTGCAGCACAGCATGCTGGCAGCAGCAAAGTGCAGCTAGCCAGCCCCACCCTAGTGTTGAGCTGTCCCATTTGGTTGCTGCAGACCTGGAGGGGCGGGAGGTGCCTGGCACAGGCAGCGAGCCGGCCCGCAGCCTGGCGCAGTTTGTTCGTGACGAAGGACTGTCCCTGGCTCGGACCCAAGTGACGGTGGACTACTCGTACTGGCCAGCCCACGCAGTGCTGCAGGTACTTGGGTGACACGTGGGTTGGGCAGCGATGCCAGAGGGCGCTGCGGGCACACCGGTTGGTATCAGGCAAGCACAGCGCTCCCCAGGTCCCTACACATGCCTGACTGAATGCGCAGTGAGCCCCGTCCCTTCCAAACTCACAGCGCCTGCTCCCTGCGGGCATGGAAGTGCCATCGTCTTTTGAGACCGTGGGACACATCGCCCACCTGAACCTGCGGGAGGAGCTGCTGCCACACAAGCACACCATTGGCCAGGTGCGTGGCCCCGACGGACCAGTTTAGTACAACACATGACTTGTTATGGACCAATGAAACAGCCCGCTTCGGCAGTGCGTCTCTCTGCTGTTCCACTATTTGATCTTTTGCGTTGCTCCCCGACCCGCATGGCACAGGTCATCTTGGACAAGAACCCGCGCCTGCGCACCGTGGTAAACAAGGTGTGCGGCTGCCACTTCAAGTGGCGCCCGTGTACGCGATTGCCACACCCGCAATGTGATTGTTGCAAATGGACCTCCAGAAGGTCCTCGCCGCATGCGCCTGCTTGCAGCCAGTGGGCTTTGGGACGAAGAAAACATAGTGGCCGCCCTCTGTACTGCAGGTGGCCTCCATTGAGAACGAGTTTCGGGTGTTCCCCCAGGAGGTGCTGGCGGGGGAGGCGTGCTGCGAGACGGAGGTGCGCCAGCACGGTGCTCGCTTCCGACTCGACTATGCAAAGGTGCGGAGGCCACGGGATAAGCCGTCTGCTGCCTCGTGCAGTGCTGGACGTAGGATTTGTGTGCAGGAAGCAAGCCTGCCGAAGTGTGCACTACCATGCCTATGTTTGTCCCTCAAGCACCTGGTACATCGATCGTGGCCCACCTTTTAAAATTTTCCTCTCGTAGGTGTACTGGAACTCTCGGCTGGAGCGGGAGCACCAGCGGCTGGTGGGCCTGTTCCGCCCAGAGGATGTGGTGCTGGATGCCATGGCGGGCATTGGCCCCTTTGCCATCCCAGCCGCACAAAAGGGCTGCCTGGTAAGTTAGGACGCCAATCAGGGTTGTCGGGGTGTGGACATTGGCACCCACATGGGGCCGCAGGGTGGGGCGCAGGTCAGAACGGGCTGGGTTTGTGCGCTGGTGTGGGTGCCGCCATGAAATCGCCCAACCAAACTGCGCCACAGCTGCGTAACACGCCACAGGTTTCATCGAGGCTGCCCTTGCCTGCGTCTTCCTCCCCCAGGTGTACGCAAACGACCTCAACCCTGCCAGCTTTGAGTACCTTTGCACCAACATTAAGCTGAACCGGGCGGGCGGCAAGGTGCTGCCCTTCAACATGGATGGCCGCGCCTTCATGCGACAAGCGGCTGCAGGCAGCCTGGATTTGGCAGCGGCGGCAGCACTGGTGCCACCTGCCAAGCCGGCTAAGGGTGGCAAGGACAACAAGGATCAGAAGCAGCAGCCACAGGACTCTGCAGCGCGGGGGCAGCAGCAGGCGGCTGCAGCGCAGCAGCAGCAGCAGCAGCAGGACAATGGTGCTCAAGAGATGGCAGCGGCAACCGCTACTGCAGCGGGCAGCACTAGCAGGGGCAGCAGGAGCCTGTTCCAGCACATCGTCATGAACCTGCCGGCAGCGGCAGTGGAGTTCCTGGACGCTCTCAACGGCTCCTTCTGCCCGCGGCTGTGGGAGGGGCAGCCGCTGCCGCTGGTCCACGTGTACACCTTTGCCAAAGGGGAGGAGGAGCTGGCAGGTGCGTGGCCCGCATGGCAAACTGCAGCAGCAAAAGCTGGGATTGACAAGCGGGTGACGCCTTCGCCGTGCCCATGGAGGGCGCTGTGCAGCGGCAAGTCCTGGCGCGCTTTGCGCCCCGTGCGCCTGGGCAGAGGCTCAACCGCTCCTCACTGCATTGCCTAAAGTTGCCTGTGGTGTGTCATGCGAGGCAGTTGGGAAGCATGTGCAAACCTCTGGTGAGCCTCTCAATCTGCGCGCTTCCCCTGCTCCCCTCCTGCCAGGCCTGCGGCAGCGCGTTGAGTCTCACCTGGGTGGCATGCTTGATGAGGAACCACAGGTACAACCTCCTGCACAAGCGGCTGCAGCGTGGGAGGCTGAGATAAGGTGGAAGACTGCACCACTTGTGCAGGTGTTGCCTTTGGGCACAGCGGTGCACTGGTACAGATCTGGTTTGTTAGCTACCCAAGCACCAGGCAGCGCCAGCTTCTTGCCGCCCCTCGGGTTCTTGCTATGCAGGTGCACTTGGTGCGGGATGTGGCGCCTAAGAAGCTCATGGTCTGCGTCTCCTTCAGGGTGCCGCGCAGCCTTGCGTTTGCCGGCGGCGGGGCAGCAGATGGCGGCAGCAGCGGTGAAGACAGCGCCAAGCGGCAGCGCACGCAATGAACGGGCTCGCGCTGATGAGTACATGACTGGCACTTTGTTGACATTACAGTACCGGTGGACTTTAGAGACAAGCCAGCTCGGTTTAGCAACAGAAGCAATCTTCTCAACTTGACAAGCCCAACTTGGCAGGAACAGATCAAGCTTGATGAAAAGTGCCAACCACCTAGTTTAAAATCGAACTTGGCGCAGCGCCGTTTCTGGCCTTCTGGTCGTCTCGTCTCGCACAGTCGCCGGAAAGCTCAAAGAGTTGCCCCGTCGCGCCGCGGTGTTGTCGGCCACCCGCTGCACCGCCTTGCACGCTGGACCTGGACGGCGGGCCTGATGGAGTAGACCACCTGCTGGAGCGCAGGGGCGGGCACAGTTGGCTGCCGCAGGTAAGTGAAGGCTGCTCCGGCGCGGCGCCGCTGTGCGCCAATGCGTGGCGACTGTAGTGTAAATGTGCACAGTGCCATTTGCTTCGCTCCATCTCTGCTTAACAAGGGCAATGGACTGTTTGTCAAAGGGTGCTGACCCGTTTCCTGGCTTGGTATGCTGTGCAGGCGTCATGCCTGCTGCACTTGCGAAGCAGCCTACAAGAGCACGCGTCGGCGCGCATACCCTGCTTGCGGCCACGGTGCTGGCACTGGTGTGTGCGTTCCTGCGGCTAGATGACATAAGGCACCTGGCATGGCAGCCCAGGCCAGCCGCCAGGCACAGCACCATCCTGCTGCAGCTGGGCGGCCAGGGGCTGGAGGACCCTGACTCAGGACCCCGGGTCGAGGTACCGGCGGCCCCGGCCTCGGACCTGCAGCTGGAGGCAAGCATGCCAGTGCACGGCAGCCTGCGCAAGCGGGGCCCCTTGCCTGCCCTGGTGCAGCTGGCAGCAGGGCGCAGCCCGGCTGAGCTGTCATACCGCGATGCCTGGGCCGCGCAGCGCCTGGCGGGCGGGGCGCCACCCTTCCCTTCTAAGTGGTGCGCTGTCATGTTCAACGACAAGTACAAACTGATCTACCTCAAGTGCCCTAAGACCGCGGGCAATACGCTGGTGCGTGTTACGCGGGTGGCTGGTCAGACGACAGCCTCCGCATCCTGGAACTTGCTTGTTAGTGACTGTTTGTCAGGAGATGCATAATCACGGGCCACAATGCACTCTGGTAAACACCAGCCGACCAATCCATTCTCAGGCTGGCTACTTTGGACTCTGCATCAAAGAGCAAAGGGACACGTGCCTGACCTTTTTAAATGTTGACAATGCAACCGAGGTGCAGCGCCTCGTGGACGTCTGGCAGGTGGGCGACTTGCTGAACTGGCGCAGCCTGGCTAGCTTCAGTGATGCATTGGCAACACAGCGCCCCGCATACGGCCTGAGCGTTCCCATCCATCCACCCGCACCTTGGCAGAACTACTTTGTGTTTGGCTTTTCACGCAACATCCTGGCGCGCGCGATTAGCCAGTATCGCTACCTCACCCACTACATGCACAGCTGCCCGCTGGTGCCCTGGGCCGAGTTCTGCTCCGACCCCTTTGTGCTGGGGGATGCATGCCAACGAGCTGCAGCAGCAGGCAACCCGTGCTGCCGGCAGACACCAGAGCACCAGTATGTGCATGTGCTGCCGCAGGCGCACTGCTTCACCACGGCCAACAACGAGTCGGTGAGCCTGCGACTTCATGCTACACGCGGATGCCTTACAAGTCAGCAGCACGACGCAGCTCTTTTGCTGAGCTGGGCAGCCTGACTGAGCAACTGATACCCACTCCCACTTGCCCTGCAGGCCGTCGACTGGCTGGGGCGGGTAGAGCACTTTGAAGAGGACTTTACGGCACTGGTGCGGCTGCTCAACGCGCGGTCGGGTGTACCACAGCTGCCGCCCCCCGCCAACTTGTCAGCTGTGAACAAGCCCGCAGGGGCGCCATGCTCACCCAGCGGTCGACAGCTGCTGGGTGAGACCCTTGACCAGGGGTCGGCTGTCTGGCAGCTGCGACAGGGCATCTTCAACCCTTGTGATCCACTCGACCACTTCAGGTGGAGTCCTGGGTGACAGAGCTTGCGCGTGTGGGCGGTGGTCTTTTTTTTATTGCACTTTGTGTGTTGTATTTAGGCAGCCTAGTTACATACCAGCAGGCAACGAGCCCTTTCACCCTGATGCCCATGATGCGCAGGGGGGTGCATGCCCACTGCCATGCTGCTTTGGTGCGCTTTTTCCAAGAGGACTTCCACTTCTTGCGATTATGATTAGCATGGCCTGCTAGCTCGCGCCGTTGGTCTGCTCCACCCATGTCGGACTTCGGACTCATTGCACAATGCAGCATAGACAGGCGCGTGGCCAGTGACAGCGAAACGAACCCGAGCCTCATGTGGGCTGCTTCAATTTCATGCTGTGTGTGTCCTTCTGTTCCCATTCTCTTCCAACCAACAAGTACTGAATGCCACCAACCAATGTTTGCCTGCTCCGTGCCAGTGCGGTTATAAACTTGCAGTCACACCGCCATTTCAACAACTTGTAGGCCATGAGTGAACGCAAATGGCATGATTAGCAAACTGCACAGCACAGACGGGCTGTGCGATGGGTCTGCAGCCTCACACCTGCGCTCCCTCCTCCTCCAGCCCCTCCAGGTAGGCCGCCACCTCTGCCTCCTCCTGGCTGGCTGGCACCTCCTCAATCACATCACTGCCCGGCCGCCGCACACGCCCCAGGGCTGGCGCCTGGTACTCGCCCGGCAAGCGGAAGCCTGGGAGGGGACGGGGGGCGTTGAAAGAAGAGGGCAGTTTGACTTGTGACTGAGCTTCACCCACCTCACACAGGCCCATAGCCGGGGCCGGCGGGGCAGCACTGCCCCTGCGCCCGCATCCCAGCAGCTGCTGGCTGGCAGGTATCAACAGCAGGCAATTCCAGCCCATCTGTTGGCCATGCGCACACACCTGTGAATTTGCGCTGCCGCGTATACAGGGCACCCACACGAGGCATCACATTCCATGCCACCTGCGTAGGCAAAGGGTTGGTGGACAGCAGCAGGCATCGGCACGGCATCATAATCCATGGTGTAGCGCCATGCAAGTCAGCAACAAACTGTTGCAGCGCCCAGAAGTTGCGCACCGTAACATTGAACACCCGATCCCTCAGGTTGAAGCCCTGGTCGGTGATGGCATACGGGTACTGGGGCCGCAGTGTCGGCAGACGCAGCACCGCCCCACTCTGCGGAGCAAGGTGCATTACAGTTGATGTTGACAACTATGGATGAGAAGCAGACGCAGCAACACACACCCGGGTGCCAGGCAGCAGCGCGCGCCACCCCACCTTGTCCTCGATGATTGCGCTCCACATGACCATGTTGTTGTGAACATTTTTTCGTGTCGCAAACTCCACGTTCTAAAACAGGAAGGGGCATTGATAGTTGGCGTGCAACAGGTGGTCAGGCAGCACCTCAGGCCAGCTGGTGGTGGTGGGCCCCAAGCAATGCCTACCTCACACGCCATGGAGCAAGCACCACTCACCACAAACACGAATAGCTGCTTGGTGTTCCATGAGAACTCGCTACGCAGGTCGGCGGTCAGGTTGAGCACGATGTAGGCCTGCAGGGCAACGAAAGGAGTACATTTTGGTCGCTGAACTGGAAGCTGCAAGCTGTGCCGGCAGCGGTGCAGGTGTGCTGGCTCAATTTGCGGCCGTGCCAGTGGGGAACTGAGCCGCAGCTCAAGGTGGCCCGCACCCGATCGTGCCCAAACTCCTTCTGCAGGCCCTCAGTGCCTACAAAATCGCAGTGCACCACCGGTGCGCTCTTGTGGAAATAGTCTGCAAGGGCATTGGGAGGCTCCGTGAGGAACGGCGGCAGAGAAGGCAAAATAGCAAGGCCAGCAGGCACCGCGAACGGTGCGCTCCTGCATGCCAGGCGTGAGGCAACCGCCGCACCTGTCGCTGTGACCGCCAGGCACACTACTGCTAGCACGGTTCCCGCGTAGGTGGCCAGGGCGTTGGCCCGGCTGACCCACGAGTGGCTCATCCCCAACGATGAAGACCTACATAAGAAGAAGCGGCACGAGCGGCGGCAACGGCGGCCCAGTCAGGAGCGCGTCGTGAGCCGCTGCAGCGCGTTGGATTGCTCGCGGAACAGGCCCATGACAATTTGGCACCCTGCAGCAATCCGGCAGGCCGCTGCGAGCCTTATGCGCGCTGCCTCTGGCGCCCAGCCTCTCCTCGGCTCACAAAGCGGGATCGCGACCTGCTCACCGATCTCCAGCGTGTGACTTCCCCTTCCAGAGTTTCGCCGCTGCCTGCCGGCACCCCCACTTGTGCTAATGACCGACGCCTGGCTCTCTGAATTGCGGTGGATGTTGCGATCGCCGCGTTGGTGTATGATTGTGTGCCTGGCAACGAGCAATTTGGTGGAGCGGCAGGGTGCCGGGCGCGCTACTTCTCGCCGCTTGCTGCACAGGCAGCGCTGAGCGTTAAAACGTTTCTACAATATGATCAGAACGTGCCACGAGCCAACAGCCAGGCTGAAGACTGCTGCGACCTGATTGGTGCAGCTGGCGGTGCGGCGATCACCTGTGCGTCGCGTTTATGTGCTCCTAACTCTCGCTGCTTCTCTTTCATAGCACAGTTTGCCGTGGATCCCAGCATGAGATCGATTGCCATGGATCAGATCACTGTGTTCCACCGCCCGTCTGTGCTTGTTTGCCACCTGCACGGGGACAGATGGAGCGGAGTCTCGCATGAATCGCGTGAATCGCGTGCACGACAGACCATCACCTTTGGCAACCTGAACACTTGCGGCTCTCAAGGAAGCGGCGGTGCCTCAGAGACCTCGCAGAAAAGGGCATGCGCAAGACTGCACATGAACGCTCCAGCGTGGACCCAATGAGATGCCCTCGTGCCAACCAAACCAAATGCTACAAGGTGGATGAAACGGTACTTATTGCACCTGCTCAGCCATTGCTCCGTCGCATCAACCACAGCTGCCAAGTGACAGCCTTAGAGAGTGCAGCTCCACCTCAAAGATGGCGGCATGGGGTCGTTCCGCCACCGCCGCCGATGCAAGGGCACCTTTAGCAATGTTTTAAGGCCGGATCGCTCTGTCTCGTTTCTACATTTGCCTAAAATTACAACTTACCAGCTCAAGGCCTGCAGCCATCAAGCAAAGGAACAGGCGGCTCCTCTTGAGGCCGCTTTAGACTGATCGGCCGCATTGATTGCATCCCGCAGCACGATCCAGCTCAGGTGGAGGCGCCATGCGGGCGCAGGAGCTGCGGCAGGCAGTGGCGGACTGCCGGGCGCGCGGGCTGTACGCTGCCACAAAGTGGGCGGCCGCCGCTTTGTGTGGATTACCCGAGGAGGAGGTGATGGGGGCGTCGGAGGAGGTGCTGGCCGCCGCCGCCGGCGTCTCTGCCGCCTTCGACCTCGCCCGCAGCCTGTTCGACATCAAGGTGCGACTGCGGCTCGGGAGCGTGCATGCAGCTGCAGCGTGCTGCGCGTTTTGCAACGCATCACTTGGTTGCTGCAGGAAACATCTGCCACTCTGTGGTGCCCAACCATCCAGGCATACCAGCCTGCGGCTGCCTACCACCGGCTCACGGCCCCACTTTCCCATGCTGTCCGACGCCCCACCACTTCTGCAGGAGTACCGCAGTGTGGTGCACATGCTGGCAGGTGCAACTGATCCCCAGTCGCTCTTCCTGCGCTGCTACGCAACCTACTTGGCTGGCGAGAAGCGCAAAGAGTGAGGACGGGGCGGGGACGGGGGCTGCCGCATCCCTCTGTGCCGGCTTCTCATGGTCCCTGCAGTGATGATGCTGGCTCCGGTGCCATGGACTGCTAGCACTGGCTGTTGCTTGCTCCCACCTCGTTGCTGCACTCTGCAACCACCTTGTTGTGCAGTCTTACCCCAATGCACCAGTTTCATTGTCTGCTGTCGGTGCAGAGAAGCGCGAATCGAGACCACGACTGCGTCGGGCCCTGGAGGCGCTCCGGGTGGCGGCAGCGCAGGCGCTGCAGGAGCTGAGCCTGCTGTGAATGCTGAGCTGGATGGCCTGGAGAGCGAGCTTCAGGTGAGCCGCACCCTGCAGCCTGCTGTCCAGCCCGATCGCAACGCATCCGCTTGAACCGCCAATGGAGGCGGGTTGTTGTGTCCTTGTGCTTCCATGCTATCATCTGCACCCACACATTCCAGGGGCTAGCCGCAACTGGACGTGCCGACGGCTTCCTGCTGTACCTACTGGGTCTGGTGCTGGCGGACAGGTGCGCTTTTCTCCCTGGCAAAGCATGCCTGGATAAGATTTGTACGTGCCCCCGATGCCTGCTTGTGCCGTGATGCGTAGTGACAAGCAGCAGCCAGTGGAGATGCAGGCAAAACTGGATGCAGCCAGGGGTTGCATGCTTTCTACCCCTGCTTGTGTGCACAGTCACCCCACCCGCTGGCTGATGCTGGTCTTGCTGGGTGCATCGGCCCCACTGGGTGCAGGGAGAAGAAGGAGGAGGCACGGCAAGTGCTGGCTGCCTCGGTGACCGCCTACCCCTGCAACTGGAGCGCGTGGCTGGTGAGGCAGAGGACACACACTGCCATTCGGTTGTGCAAACCGAGGCCCGGGGCACACCCTGCCACGTGGCTGTACGCAAGCCAGGAGGCAAACACCGCACGCACCGGCTGCAACAGCCACCTGTCCCACCATTCGTCCCCTCCACCGCATCTTAATCACAACAGGCGCTGCAGGCGGCATGCGGCGACGTGCCGGTGGCGGAGCAGCTGAGCCTTCCTGACCATTTCATGCGCACCTTCTTCCTGGCCTCAGCCTCCGTGGACAGCCATCACAACGCTGAGGCGCTGCAGCATCTGCAGGTCTGTGGCATGAGGGCTGCAGAGTTGCGAGCAGGGCAGCCAGGGGTTAGGTGCCCTTTTTGCATGGTTGCCACCGGGCTCCTGAAAAAAGCGTGCATCGGATTTCCACACAGGCACTGTCATCCCAGTTCCCGCGGTCGGACGCCGTCATCCAGCTTGCTGCACTGGCACATTACAATCTGCAGGCATGTGCCTCACATGCGGGCTTGGCAGCGTGCTACGGTGCACAACACATCAGCACATGCCTGCCCTGCTCTCCAGCTCACGGGCTTGCTGCTCAGCAAGCTGGAAGTTCACATCCATGTTGCACGTATGCCTGCAGAATTTTGACGAGGCCCAGGAGCTGTTTGAGGAGCTGCTGCAGCGCGACCCGTATCGCATTGAGGTGCGCCCCAGTGCAGGCCATTGGGACCGCATTGAGACAGCCGGCTGCGCTTTCTCTACCAAGCGCCTCCCGACTCATCTGCGCAAATCATCCTCACAATCAGGCGTGCGCTCACCCGCGGTCCCACGCTGCCTTTGCTGCTCAGGGCATGGACATCTACTCCAACATCCTGTATGTGAAGGAGGAGTTTGCGGCGCTGAGCGCGCTAGCACACCGCTGCGCAGCCGCCGACAAGTACCGCGCGGAAACGTGCTGTGTGGTGGGCAACTACTACTCGCTTAGGTGCGCACGGTTGGGCTATGCACCATGCGTTGCCCATATATTTGGCGAATTAACAAGCGCCCCAGCCCAACCTAACCAAACTTCTGGCCCCCCATGCACCTGTGCGTGCCTTCACGCACGCAGAGGCATGCACGAGCGTGCGGTGCAGTACTTCCGGCGCGCGCTGCGCCTCAACCCGCACTATCTGTCGGCCTGGACGCTGATGGGCCATGAGTATGTAGAGCTGAAGAATCCTCCAGCCGCCATTGGTAAGCGGCTTGCGCCGCGCCGGGCCGGTGACCCACCTTGCCGGCTTGAACCGCTCCGTCTGCAGGCAAAGCTCGGTGGGCATCCTGCTTGCCACACCCCTGCGCCTGCTGCTCATAGTTTTAGCTCGTCATACTTTTGCCCCACCTGCTCTGCCCACCTTGCACCACATTGCAGAGGCCTATCGGCGTGCGGTCGATGTTTCGCCACGCGACTACCGCGCCTGGTACGGCCTGGGGCAGACGTATGAGCTGGTCAACATGCCATACTATGCACTCTACTACTTCCGGAGGTGGGCAGGTGGGGGATGGGGACGGGCAGTAAGCACAAGCTCGTGGTTTGGATGCGTGCACAGTGTACATAGTGTGTGGGCTGGCTTACCAGCAAATTGGCAAGTGTATCAGCAACAGACTGCACTCCAATGGATAGGTGAGAAGAACCAGGTGCCGTCCCGGTAAGCATCACCTTCCACTGTGGCATGTTGCCTTTCCACCATCCGTGTGCAGGGCGGTGCAGCTGCGGCCGCATGACGCGCGCATGTGGAATGCCATGGGGCACTGTTACCAGCAGGTGGGACGCACATGCAACCCTGCCTGTTGAGCTGGCCGCACCCTTTGCCCAAGCTCTGGAGGGGCAGCAGTGGCCTCCTGGTCCGCCTGCTGGCTCAACACCCAGCGGTCCAGCAGCTGGCCCGACCTGCTTGTGCCCACTTCAACTTGCCACCGAAAACGCTGGGGCCTTCCACACATGCCGAGCACAGGAGCAACTGGGGCTGCTGGATGCTGCCATCCGCTGCCACCGGCGAGCGCTGCCTTTCGACAAGGAGGGTGTGGCAGTGCATGAGTTGGTGAGGGTCACGTCCCTGGGCATGTTCTTGGGTCCTTGCGGGTGTTTCAGGCGCTGTGTGCATGACAACAACTGGAGGCTTCCTTTGTGGACGCCTTGGGGCGTGTTCAGCTGGAGCAGGCTTGGTATTTTATTCCAAGGTTTATGTGGAGGCCCATGCACTTTTCAACCCCACATCTGTGCATGGCGCCGGACACCATGGCTGCAGGCCAAGCTGCATGAGCGACTGGGTCAGCGGGCTGAGGCGGCACATTACCACAGGTATGGCTGCACCAGGAACAGCAGCATGTGTGAGCCGTTACCTGAAGGAAATGCGCATGTTGCAGGGCACTGCGGCATGCAGCCAGCGTAACATGCGATGCAGGACTGATTTTATCTTTCAATGTTTCAAAAGAAGCATCCCGGCCCACATTCGAAGGGGCATGCATCCACGGGCACGCCTTGCTAGTGGCGGTGTATGGCCAGCTAACTCCCCTTTCACCTCTGCCTGCACGCTGCTGCAGGCTCAACTTGGAGCGCATCGATGCGGAGGGCATCACTGGGCAGGACGCAGTGGAGGCGCTGACTTTCCTGGCCGATTTCCACAAGGCGAGCACCCACCTGGTGGCACATGCAGCAACCGGCTTGTGGAAGTTTGTGGTGGTGTGGGTCCTGCACATGCTCTGGTGGCAATCCGCTGCTCAGCTTCCCGGTACAGCCATCTGTTTGGGTTGATTCGCGCATGGTTTGCTTATGCAGGAGTCGGGGGACTACGAGGCAGCCGAGGCGTACTACACCCGCCTGCTAGACTTTGGAGCGGGCAGTCGCGAGGCGGCCAAGAGCTCGTTGCGCGAACTGCGCACTTTGCAAGTGGGTGGTATGGGAGATTGTGGGTAGCAACACCTGAGAGTGCAGATAGTCTGGAAGCTGCGCAGGTGACAGATGGTGTGCAGACCCATGGCGAGCGTGATGGAGGAGGCCAGGGAAAGCGACAGCTGTCCACACTGCAGGTACTTAAACCCAACACCCTGCCCTGCGTCTCTGCAGGCGGCAGGAGGGCCAGCTGCACGGCCTGGCCTTACACCAGTGCGGCCCGACAGCCCGCCTGGCTCCCCCGGATCGGACATGGCGGGCCTGTCACCCTACTGAGCGTAGAGGCGTTAGTCCCCTTTTTTGTTTCCTTCTCCATAGCATCACGAAAGCTGACCAGGCCTGCACAATTTACAGGGCGCTGCATGTAAGCTTTGATGGTGCAGGGGTCACGAGGGGATGGCAGGGAACAGTACAATAGTGAGCACTAAGACGCCTGCTTTTTGAGCAGCAAGGACATGTTGGGGTGGGAGAGTTGTGGGTCGTGTTCGTTTAAATAACTGAACAAAGTGGTCAGTGTGAAAGCAAGCAATGGCAGGCGACCAGGCACACGTGGGCTGGCTGTTGAGTTGTGCTGCAGCTGAGCAGCTCTCATGGCGAGGATGGGAGACATGCGGTGGTCAGGTCAGATAGATGGGGCAGAATCATGCCTGCACCCGTGTTCTCGAGAGGTTCCAGTGCAGGAGTGTCATACTCCGCGCAGCAGGGCACTTAGGCGCGGAACGATCTCTTGGAAGGTAGGCCGGCTTTCCGGGGCCTGCGCCCAGCACTCCCTGCACGCAGACGAGCTGGCCGAACAAGATGAAGGGATGCAGTGATTACTGTGGGCACGCACTTGGCAGCACCAGGCCCGGCCATTCGACTCACCGCATGAGTTGCACAAAGGTATCCAGGCCAGCAAACGTGGCGGCATCTGGGCCCGGGAGCTCTGCTCGGGGGGGCACCTCTGGGCGCTGCTGCTCCAGCACCACCCAGCGGCGGACCTGTGCGATGGATTGGGCAGATGGGTGTTGTTTGGGTTGTGGTGCTCACAACGTCGTGCATTGACAGGCAGGCATGGCCACGGCTACAGTTTATGAGCACACCAACTGCCCCAGAGTGTGTCGCCCAAACGACCTGCCTTGAACGGTGAGGCGCGCCAGGGCAGCGTCCATGTCAGCAGCTCGTACAGCACCTGTGGCAGCACGTCGCGAAAGACCAATCGTAACGCCTCATGGCAGGCCAAGAAGGGCCACCCTTTTGTGGGCTGCGCAAGAGATGCACTTTAACCTCCCTATGCCGCCGCATATGCTGAGGGCAGGAAGCACCCTATTTTGCGGATTGTGACTCACCATGCCAAAGCTGTACACATCGCTGGCGGCAGAAGGCTTGCCGCCCTGCATGACCTCTGGCGCCTGCACGGCAGGGGCATGCACATGTGTAGTTGGGATGCCGGCCGCCTCAAAAGGCAATAGGGCGACTTGAATGCTGGCAGACATGCAGCAAGGTGGGGGATGGGGGAGCAGGCTGCCGCGTCCGCAGGCCACACCCAACCGCTGCACTTACCAGCCAAATTGGGTTGAAGAGATTTGCATCCTCACGATCATCCTGGGCCTGAGGCTTCAAAATGGTCAAGTTGAAGTCCCCGACCTGCGACAGCCAGGGCATGGGCAAGGTGCTGGGTCAAGAAGGCACCAGCAAAACCTGCCCTGATCCGGTGGCAGCACCCCCAAACCTCCCTGCCCAGAACTGCTTGCCTTTGCTCGCCAGTTGCTGTCCACCAGAAGGTTGGGAGATTTGACGTCACAGTGGAATATGGGTGGGGTGGAAAGGTGCAAGTACAGCAGGCCGCGTGCCGCATCCAGCGCCATACCAATGCGGCGATCCCAAGTCAGCGCGGCTGCGCACTCGGGTGAGCTGTTGCCCTGACGCAAAACGTCGTATAGACTGCCCAGGGCGCAGTACTCTGTTGGCATGCGGGACGGAGGGAGGAACGTGTTACCTCTGGGACTGCGCGATGGTGAGGTTGGGCAACGCATAGGGCATGCAAATATTGAGTCGGCCTGCTGAAGAACGAAAGAAACAAGTTGGGTGGCGGCCATCAGGCCGCGGAAAACGGGGATGAGCCCGCAGGGAGCGGAGCCCTGGCCACCGATAGCGGGCGGTGGGCGGGCGGCGGCACCTATTGCTGCGCGCGGCCAAGCGAATCACTGCGTTAGATGAATCCGCTAATTCCATTAGTCGGTTTGAGATAATGAACTCGGGTTTGCAAGCCGAAAGCGCGCGCGCTCGAGATCGTCCAACCCTGCTCCGGCGCGCGGTCGCCCTTCAAACAACTCGCCGTGTCCGGCCGTCAACGTTTGAGGCGGCGGCGCGGGCCCCGAGAGGCGCCCGACACCCTTCTGCCGGCGTCTGTCGAGGGCTGGCGACGTCCGCGGCGCCGCTCACTCGGCGCTCTTGCAGCCCTTGCCCTGGGCTGGATTACCACCCTCCCAACAGTAGGAATATCAAGGGGGAGCTCGCTTTCCGAGGCCCAGGGAGCCGCAAGAGGCCGGAGCTCTATGATTCAAAGGAAGTCAAACGAACGAACAAACGAACAACAAAACTAAGGGGGCTCCGCCCCTGCGGGCTCCGCCCCGAAAAGAAGTAAATAACCAAGTAGACCACCCAGGCACCAGCAAATCGCTCGCCTGTGAGAATGCATGGTGGCAGCGTGCAAAGTCCCATAAAGGAAACCTGCAGGGCGGTGTCACAGCAACCTCGGTGGGTCAGCAAGGTGTACTCAAGTGCCTGCCACGCTCCTTGTCATCACGCTGCCCTGGAGGTCCCAACTTCGCACCAGATTGGGGTGCCGCATTCGGCTCATTACCGCCGCCTCCTGCAAGTGGATGGACAGTTACAGGCCGTTCAGTTATGTCACCACAACAGGGCGCCCGAACGTGGTAAACTTTTGCTGCAAGGCCGGTTGCTAGGTGCACCATATCCTTGCTTGCGCCCCCGGTCACCACCAACCTCTTGCAAGTCGCGCATGACAGATTCAGGCAGCTCCAGGTCACTTGCAGATGGGTTGGCATCTGTCAGGGAGGCAGACAACAGGCAGCGCACACAGATGGGCAGCTGCGTGCTAAACGTGGTTGGCAGTGCGACAGCGACGCCCTCCTCAGCCACAAGTCCCTGGCCACACACCGTTGGCGATCAACACTTTCACTGCCACATCGGTCTCGCGCCACTTGCCCAGATAAACGCGGCCAAAAGAGCCCTGTATCGCATACCAAGATGTCACAGAATCATTCGAGTGAGCTAGGCTGCCGTGGCTGTACATGTACATACAAAACCTAGACTTGTATGCCTGCTCGCTGTTCCAATCCGTTGGGGGAGTCATAAGGGGAAGGGGAAGCCCCTCACACTGTCGGGCATGCGAGCTGGCATCCCAACTGCTGAAAGCTGGCAAACATCTGGTTATCAAGCGTGCTAGGAAGCACGGAATGAGCTCGTTCGCAAGGGATAGCAGGTATTAGGGAAGGGAAGAACCCTAAGGCTAGGGCTAGGGCTTCTTCCTGCCTGGGCACCCAACGAACCCCCGGCTGCCCCAGCACCCACCTGCTGCTTTAGCAAGCTCCCAAAAGGGCAAATCGTGCAGTAACCACGACCAGAAGAGGGCAAGCAGGATGGCGGCAGCAGCGGGCAGCGTGAATGCAACCGGCGCTTCAGGTGTCCGAACGTCTCTCTGCGCGGCTTTGCGGAGACCTTCACTAGTCAACAGCCTAATGACTACCGGCTCGGTGCTGGCCTTACCTTGCCGATCGGTCGCACCAGATGAAGCTCCTCCCATTTTACTTGGAACAGGCGGACAGCAGCGGGCAGCCGTGCAGCACGTCCACTCGAACCCGCAGATGGCATGCGCGCCAGCGGCTCGGCAGCCAGCCGGGTGGAGATGAACGAAAGCAGTGGGTCGCTGCCGAGCGAGTGCCGGCTGCAGAGAGCAGAGAGCAGGGCACAAGGGTGTGTGGTCCCATCCAAGGTGGGCAGGTAGCCATGAATACACGCTGCCAAATGTGCAGCCGATGTGCATAGCACACCCCTTTTGGTCCAACCTCACCCACTCAGCCCCACTATGCACCTGTCCGTCCTGGTGCCTGGCTCTCGAAACGTGAGCAGCGCGCTGCTGCTCATCCCGGTAGATACGTAGCTGTCGGGCAGGGAGTTGGTGGCGTGGAGGGCGCTAGCCATGCTGCGGGATGCGCGAGGCGGGCTGTTGGGCGCCTCCGCATATGACATAGACAGCGCCGCGGGGTCGCTGCCTGGCACCAGTGGCGGCAAGCCCGTCTCCTTGCCGATTCCCTCGTCATAGTCGGAGGCAAGTGACAGGATGGGTGTAACTGGCTTGCTGGACGGAAGGCTGCTGGGAGGAGCAGGCGCGGTCTTGCGGCGCAGCCAGCCCTTGCCAGGGCGCAGAGCAAAGAACGCCAACACCGCCAGCACAACAACTGCAGGGGCACAATGCATGGTGTGGTTTATGAATACATCTTGCAGGATAGAAGATGGCACCCGTATGCGTGACAACATCCAGGCCGCGGCATGCAGGCACAAATCATCAGGCTCGGGTTGTAGCTGCTTGCCATCCGCCAGATATTTTCTCCAGCTTACCGCCACCAATGACGCCGCCAACAATTGCGCCAACTGGGGTCGTGGAGGAGGTGTCTGACATTGAGGCCGGCTGGCTTGAGCACGCAAGCGTGCTGCCGGATGGGCATTGGTTCACACGCACGCTGCCCCCTACGGTGCCCACGTCCACCTCACGGCACACCTGTGGTAATTGAATGGAAGCAAGTGGAACAACAGAATGAAACTGAAGCAAAAAGAAAAAAATGGAACGGGAGAAATCCTCACCAAGAAATGGCTGCTCCTGCATGTTGGTGTGTGACCTGCGGCCTTGTAAATCCCGGCAGCAACCTGGGCATTACAACCTGCAGTGTACCCCATGCATCAGCTACCCCAGCTTACAGATCGCATCAAACTGGGAGGCACTGTCCCGCAGAGCGCTTCGTTGCCAGTAAGAGCGCTGCATAGCCAGTGGGTTAGCAGTGAGCATACCGATTGGCGTGTGCCCTGCTGCTGCATTCGCTGCTGTTGAAGTCCACAGCACCCCAAGACTTCCAAGACTTCCAAGACTTCCAAGACTTCCAAGACTTGTGCCCAGCTCAAAACTCACAGAAGAGTGAGGTTGGGGAAAGCTCCCGGATCGCCCCAAGTGCTGGGGATGTCGCCTGCAATGCACCGGGCAAAGTGTGCGTAGTACGCAAGGCGAACCAGTGTGACTGCTGCTGCAGCACAAAAAAACGGTGCATGAGGCCCTGACTTTGTGCCTACAGAGCGGCAACTGTCATCGGAAGCAGTGGCCGCAGAGGCAGTTCAAGCGGGCAGCACGCCCTCACCCGACAACTTATTGTTATCAATCCACAACTGCTGGAGTCTAGAGAAAGTGCCTGCCTTCCCCCAACTGTCTGGTAAGCTGCCATTCAGCTGCAGCCGGCTAAGCTTCCTGTAGAGGGCATGCAAAATGGGTGGGCATGGTGATGCACCAGAGCACTCCAGGTACGACCCGCATTAAGCACTCAAACACTCCTCTACTCACAGCTCGGTCAGGTCTGGGAACGCCCCTTCATCCCCCCAGGTCTCTGGAAGGGTGCCTGGACATGACAGCATGGAGCACACCGGGCAGCCATGGTGTGCCAGGCACAGTGAGCGGCGGTTGCCGGCAGCTCATGCACCTGCACTTGCTTGCTATCTTAAAACACACCCCAGCCAGGCCGTACCAGTGAGGTTGTTGTTCTGGCTCAGGTACAGCTTGGCCAGCTTGGGGAATGAGCGGGCAGACCCCCATTCAAGTGGGAGTGTGCCGAACAGGCTGTTGCCTTGCATATCGAGGCTCGTCAGTGAGCTGCGGCATTGATTGCACAGCATCACGGCTCTGAAACTCTTGCAGGGCAAACCCTGGCATAACAAGAGGGTGCCTAGTGCTCACATGAGATTCCCCAACGTCGGGGACAGCGAGCCCTCCGCTTGGATAGCGCAGCGGCTGGCATAATCGGTGGACTCGGGGGCGCAATTCCAATTCCTGCGGGTGTTGTGAACTTGGTTTTTGCTGGCGGGCGGCAAGCCTTTAAAGGCATTGAGGGCCACCTGCACTGCACTGCACTGCGCTGCACCCCATGCATAGGCAGCCCTGGCTCCACGAAGCTTGCAGCCTGCTCACAGTGCAGCAACGTTGCCGTCCACGCATGTGATCGTGCTCCAGGTGCACACAGATGCCATTGTTGCTTCCGTCCACCCCACAAGCCCCTTGCCGTTCTTCTGCGAGAACTCATCCCAGTTGGCAATGAGGTCACGCTGCTCGAGCAGCGTCCCTGCGGGAGGGCCAGTGTGCCACAAGATGTTGAAGAATTCAGGGCACAGCCGACAGGGAGCGAGCGCAGCTGCAATCTTCCCGCCATTACAGCAAGGGAGGGGCTTGAAATGGTTCCCACGTTCAGCTGCATTTCAGCGTATTTGCCAGTGGGGCGACTTACTTGCGTCATCAAGCGGGCAGTGCAAAGTGGAGGAATTGGGAAAGCAGCTGTTGAGGGAGTTGATGATCCCGTTACGCTCGGGGTCATAGTCGTGGCACACCTGTGCAGCAGCATGTACGCCACCAGGAAGCACGTGGACACGCTTCACGTGGCAAGGATGCAGCCGGATGTGCATGGCTTTCAACTGTGGGTGAAACTGCAGGGGCTTGCTTTACCTTGGGGGCCAGAAGCTCAGGCACCTCGCCACAAAGCGCAGGATTGCCAAACAGCACCCTGCACATTTAAAACAGCAGCACTTGCCCTTGGCAAATAAAAATCAGAACACATGAGATATCCAGAGCACAACATGCGCTCGCTGTTGAACACACACCAGTTTGCTCAAACCGGTGGCTCGCTTACAGGTTTTCGAGCAGGACGAATGCGTCCTCATTGCCCCACTCCTCTGGCACAGTTCCAGTCAGGTTGTTCCCGTGCAGGTTCCTGCACCCAAGTGTCAGGGCTAGGAGGGCAGCCTTCAGTGCACATGCTTGGGTCCGAGCCCCTCCGCAGAGCAAGGCAGATGCTTCATGTGCGCACATCTCGATCAGGGCTGGGAAGGCGTCGGGACTGGCCCAGGCGGTTGGTAGGGCGCCACTAAGGTAGTTGCCTTGCAGGTACACAAACTGCAGGCGCTTGAAAAGGTCGGGGCCAGCCCACTCCTCCGGCAGGGTGCCTGCAAGCAGGGGTCCGGTGCATAAGCCGTCGATCGTGGCAGGCATGCCAGCTGCGTGGGCAGTTGCAAATGCACCACATGTTCGGCAGCCACCCCTCCCTTACCCATGATGCTTTGCCCAGAAAAATCTAGCGTGGTCAGCGTACTGCAATGAATTAGTGGGAAGAACTGAGAAAAACAGAAGGTGGCACAAGTTACATGTGTCGCTGACACTGGGCACGGCCACTCACCTAATGTTGGCCAACTCTGGAGCAAGCACCCCATTGGCTTTGACCACACATGGAAAGTCTGCGTATTCCTGCCACACTGCAGTCTGCACGCCCGCTTGCTTCCAGTAGCAGCCCCAGTCGCTACGGCAGTTGTGGGGACGAGCGTTAGAGACAGTTTAAAATACAATCAACGAAGGAGGGAAACAACCTTGAGGCCAACCCATGGAAGCACAACAGGCGTGCCCAAGCGATCAGCTCCTGGGCTCCACGCCCGGCGTGCAGCAGAAGCAGGGCCAACCTGGTGGCACCTTACAAACTCAATGGGGCTCACAGCTGCTGTATGATGGCAGACTCGCCGGTTCCAATGCAATGTACGCCAGTCCACTCGCAGACAGGCAGCGTGTCGTTGTCCTTCCACCCAACCATGTTGTTGCCAGCATAAAACGCCTTCCAGTTGTCAATGCGGTCCCGCTGTGATAGCAGGAAAGCTGCATGGCGGCAGGGGGGCATGCAGTGCGAGCTGAGGTGTTGAGGAAACATGGCGGAGGAGGAAACATAGCGTGTGCCCCGGCTACCCCTGTGATCCATGGTTGCCAGCAAGGTGCCAGCTTGTCTCCAGCCTGAGGCCGTGCTCTTGTTGTCAAACATGGACCACTCACGTGCAGCATCCGCTGGAGTGAGCAGTCCGCACAGCCGTAGCTGGCCATCGCTCTCCTCGCAGGGATTCACCAAAAAGTCCCCGGCCAAGGCGTCTTCCCAGTCACGGCAGATCGCATCCGCCATCCTGCCAGGCGGCACTGGACCACATAGTGTTGTTGTGCCCTGCAGCAGTAGGGAAAGCAAGTGGAGGCGAGTGGCATGCATGACAAAGTGCTCGCATCTATGATGGGGTTGTGTTCAAGTTCAGCACTGCAGCCTCACTTCTACACTGAAGTACTCTAGCGCTGGGAACGAGGTGGCAGCACTCCACTCTTGTGGCACTGAGCCTGAACCACGGCAGCTTTTGTCAGATTTTGATCAGTCATGGCAAGCGCACATTTTAGAGCAGTGGTTGTAAACAGCACAGGGCAGGCGGCCTCGCACCAACGCACCAACAATGTGGACTCCATTCAACCACAACTGTTTCAGTTTGGGAAAGGCGCCCTTGGATCCCCAGTCGGGGGGCAGCGTGCCTGAACGCAAGAGGCAGCAGGTTGCGCACCAGCACACAGTACATGGGCATGGCAGGCAGCAGAGGCTTTGCGGAATGTGAGTCAAGAGCTGGCCATGCACGCACCATTGATTGGCATTCGGCTTAGAGACCTGCAGCACACGACGGAGAGTTTCTGCTCAGCGGCGGAGCAAGGACGGCTCTCAACCGCTAGATCCAGGCAAACTTACAGTTCCGCCAGCTGTGCAAATGCGCTCGCCGTGCCCCAGGAGCTGGGCAGTGGGCCTGCGTTTGTGCAAGCAGTGGGAGCTGCGTGGGTAAGACGGGGCAGGAGTTTGTGTGTGCCAGCAGCAACATAGCGCAGGCTAGCTGCCCCTCCTCCCTTACCAGTCAAATTTCGGTTGTCATCAAGCCAAAGATACTGCAAGCCTGGAAAACTACCACCGCGGCCCCAATCCTCCGGCAGGGCCGCAAAAGCCTGGCCGGACATGTCTAGCTTGACAAGCGTCCTGCAGTGAGCCACGCGGCAATGGAGGGTCGAGGCCCGCAATGGGTCATGCCTCCTTGCGTGTTCAGCGTTCCCACACCCCACACTTGTCGCCTGCACTGTGCTGCGGTGGGCATGGCTGCTCACGTGATGTTGGCCAGCTCCGGGGCCAGTGTGCCCTGCGCTGCTGCTCGGTCAGCCGGGCAGGCCAACAGGGTTTCATTCATCGCGCAACCCCAGCTCCTGTAAAATGGAGGCGGGACGGGGGGCAGCAGGCAGACAAGGCATGGGTTCCCCTTGCAGCGGAGGCTGCTCAGTCGGCTGCGCAGCAGACTGAGCAGCTGGGCAGCGGCAAGGTATCAGCGGCAGGTCTGCCGTCTTGGGCACTCACAGGGTGACAATCTGGTCGGCCTGGCAAACCACGCCGCTCCACTGACACACATTGGCTGTGTCGTTATTGGTCCAGCCGTCAATCGCATGGGTCATGGCGAACACATCCCAATTTGTGACGCGTTCCTTTTGTGCCAGCAGCGCAGCCACTGCAGCATCCAAGACAGCAAGGGTGGGCGATGCGGGCGCTGTAATGCCACCCCGTGGTTTGCAGCACTCCCCCAAGCGCACCATCAGTGGGAGATGCGCAGCGCACAACAACAATGATGCAAGCAGCCACTACCAGCAGGTAGGCTGCAGCCGCCATCCTGCTTGTTTGAAGGCGGGGTGGGGGGTGGGG
>VIYQ01003397.1:0-13994 GCA_009928355.1 Chlorella sp. CH2018 | reverse complement strand
CACGCAGCCGCTGCCACCGGGCAGCTTGCTGGGCCCTGAAAGGAGGCACATCCTTGCATGCCAGGCTTCCAGCTTGCCTGCTCCGCGGCGTCGCAAGTCAGCACGCCTCCCACAGCTCGGCAGCGGCCCCCACCCAGCATCCCGACCCGCCAGGTTGCACCCACACAAGGCCTTTGACCCACACACCTGCTCCATGGTGTCGCAGGTCAGCACACCAAAGATGACCGGCACGCCCGAGTCGGTGGAGGCGTTGAGCACGCCGCTGGTGGCGCCGCCCACCACTGCGTCGTAGTGGGTGGTCGCGCCCCGCACCTGCACATCAACAGGGGTGGCAGGGTGTGGCATGGTTTGGATCTAGGCTTCTGCCGCGCTGCTGACTGACAACCAGCAGCTTCCCTGGCCTACCCTCCCGCCTATGCAGACTCACTTCCAGCCTTGCTCCAACCCCACGCATGTCCAGCCAGCCCTTCAGCTCGCCAGCCAGGCCTGTGCAGACCGCCACTCACCACCACGCCTATGCAGACCACGGCGTCGTACTTGCCGCTCTTGGCCATGGCCTTGGCCACCACCGGCAGCTCAAAGGAGCCGGGCACCCAGGCCACCTGTGTGCAAGGGAGGGGGCAGACGAGAAGGGTGCCAGCTCACGAGGGCATGGGGTGGGGCCTAGGGTGTGGCAGCATTGCGGGCAGCCTGGCCTACCGCAGCAGCACCCCCTGCAACAACAAGCCGGCAGCAATGGCTGGCATGGCATGAACGCCATTCCAAAGGAGGCACATGGCAGTTGCCCCCAACCACAGCTCACATCCACGTCCTCGCGCGCCACGCCGTGGCGGTTGAAGGCATCCAGGGCACCCTCCAGCAGCAGCTTGGTCACCAGGTCGTTGAAGCGGCCCACGACCACGCCAAACTTCATGCCCGTGCCAATCAGGCCGCCCACGTAGGCGTCACCGGCGGCGGCCGCCACGCGCACCGGCGCACGGGCGGCAGCGCCGCCCCGCCGCTGCTGCTGTTGCCGGGGCGCCGCGGGAGCTGCAGCGGAGAGTCGCAGACGGGAGATCTGGTCATGTAGATGCCATCGGCGCAGAGGGGCCCACGCAAGAGGCCGGGGGAGGTGAGCTAAGGGGGCCGGCCCACTGACCCACCTGCTGCCAGGCGGCCGGCGGCCGCCATCGGGGCTGCTGCCCGCACCATCGTGGTGCGGGCGACCGCAGGAGCGGCCCGCTGCTGCTGCACGGCGCAGGACATAGTTGCTCGAGCTTGGCTTGGCCGCAAGCTGACAGCGGAGCACGTCCTGCAGGCTTTGATTAATCTGCACACCTGTTGGGAACAATCGGTCGCCCCGTTGCATGTGGAGCTAGCCCGCCAGCGGTGCACCGCCGCTGCGCCTGCCGCCGCCCATGCGCCTGCGTCGTTTTGCTGCAAGCCAACACCAACCTTTGTTCAAAAAGGCAAGAGAAAACGTGCATGTGTTGCTCCAGTTTGATACCGAGCTAGGTATGCAGTTAAGCGCAGAGCTGCCGCAAGCTGCAAACGCAAGCATGCAGTACGATGTGCCGCTTTGCAGCCCGCCCTTGTGAGCCGCAGCGACTCCCCTCTGCCGGTGCTATGCCTGCTTGCCGCTCTTGCATGCTGCCCACAGGCACAGCCCGCCGATTACGGCGCCCAGCGCCGCGTTGCTCCAAGCCGCCTCCTTGCGCTCGGTGCGCTCCTGCGCTGAGCCAGCAGCGGTAGTGCGAGGAGCAACATGGGGATGTGTCAGCAGGCAGGGGCATGGCTCCATGGCATGGTGCTGCCAACCAGCGCTGCATGAACCGTCAACTCGTTGCATCCTTAGCCAAGTGCCCCGACGCACTTGGCCGTAGTACAGGTTCATTGCCGCGCTTGTCAGCCACTGCGCCGCGGCCATCTTGAGTGCCGCTTTGCGGCTCTCCTGCGGAAAGCATTGCAGCGGTGCGCGGTTGGCAACCATGGTGTCCCATACCAGTAATGGTTTGTGGTAGGCACTGCCGGAAGCAGCTGTTGAACAACAGCGACAGGATGCTGGATGCAAGGCATGTTAATGAGCATCTAACCTCGTTGGTGCCGGGCCCAACGGCCGCGAGGATGGAGTAGGCGCCAGTGGTGATGTTGGCAAAGCCGCACCACCGCATGGTGGGCCCATCGTATGGGTTTTGGTTCTGCAGGAACGCGAGGGAATGCAGCTCAGCTGCTCAGCTGTACCCGCAAGTGCCCAGTGAGGATGGCAGGCAGCCGCGGCGCAAGATGCCACGGTCAGCTACCTGTCGTGGGCGCGGCAGCGCCGCGTAGGCTCGGCTGCCTGCAGCTTCCGCAGCGGCGGCGTGGAGGTGCAAGCACCGTTGAAAGGGCGCATCATCATGGCAGGCTACTCACAGGGTGCCCATAGAAGTAGGTGTGGCTTTTGCGTGGCGCCAGCAGCATTGACGAACCGAAGGCGGCGGTGGCGATGCCGCTCAGCAGCAGGCCGCCGCTCTCTGGCCCTAGCTCGAACTTGGGCATGGTTTTGGTGTTGGGCAGGCGACTCAAGCAGCGTGTGAACTGCTCCAAGGCATGCAGAAAGCAAGACGCATGGCCACGCGCCGGCTGCTGTTGTGGCGCAGAAGCGCGGCGGCACGGCATGAGGCCCAAGTGCGTGATCCGCCCGTGTGGGCATCGTGCTGCACTACAGCGGCGCTGTACAAGCTGTTGCACTGATCTACGGCCAGCTTGCGGTGGCCCACAGCAAACCCCACCTGCGCCCGTCCTCTTAGGCTCGCCGTCCGGCGCCCCTTTCGGCGCATCGCGCGCGGATCAACATGCTGAGCGCGGTGTCAGGCGCGCTGGGCAGCCTAGCTTTGCCGGCGACAGTGCTGGTTGCCGCCGCCGGCGCCGGCCGCCTGCTGCACCACCTGGTGCACACCTCTGCTGGCGCGTCAAGTGCCGCTGCACCCAGCGAGCAGCGCAGCGGCCTGCCCAAGCGGTATAGCAACCTGGAGGAGCTGGAGGCGGATGCGCAGCCGTTGCTGACGCCGCAGGCACGCTGTTGGGTGGGCACAATGGAGCAGCTCAGCTGCCGCATGAAGATGGCATGCGCCTCTTGGCTGGCCCATCAACTGCTTCCCTCCCACGCCGCTACATCCCAGGCCTATGGCTACTATGCCGGCGGCAGCGACAACGAGTGGACGCTAGCAGAGAACAAGGCGGCACTTGGGCGGTACCGCCTGCTGCCGCGGGTGCTGGTGGATGTCTCCACCGTCGACATGAGCACCACACTGCTGGGTGAGCTGTGCTGGCGGCGCTTGTGGGCTGTGCGCGCAGCGTTTGTGAGCGGCATGCGGCTTCAGCTTGAATCTGTGAGCTACGATGGCAACCGTTCAGCCCCCTGTCCGCCGCAGGCCAGCGGCTGGCATCCCCCATCCTGTTTGCGCCCATGGCGCAGCAGCGGCTGTGCCACCCCGATGGCGAGCTGGCCATGGCGCGGGCAGCTGCTGCCACAGGGCTGCCGTACATACTGTCGACAATGGCAACATCCAGCATCCAAGAGGTGGCGGAAGCGGTGGCAACCCCGCCCGAGGGCGGCTGGCCTGCCGACCCAAACCTCTGGTTCCAGGTGCGAAGGCTGTAGCGAAGGAGGGGGTCTGGGCCATTGCAGCCAACCTTCCAGCAAGTAACAAGGTGTGCAGTGGCTGCTGTGGTATGTGCCTGCACCGGCGTCAAGCGGGCCATGACACGCTGCGCAACTGCTTCAATTGCAGATCTATGTGCTGAAGCGGCGTGATGTGACCGAGACAATGATTCGCGAGGTGATGCTGCAACATTAGACCGGCCTGCCTGCCTGCCTGAGCTCCAGCCGTTGTAGCGCTGGCATATGCTCGCTCGCTGCGCTCGGCAGCGCTTGATTTGCGTGCACCTCTCTCCCATTCGCTGGCCAGGTGGAGCGGCTGGGCTACAAGGCGCTGATCGTGACGGTGGACGCCCCTCGCCTGGGTGAGCCGGCCTGGGCGCTGATTGATTGCTGGGCTGCATTACCACCTAACTTGCTGCTTCATCAGGGCACCACAGCACAGCCACTGCTGCTCCATACCTTCCCATGTCGGCAGGGCACCGTGAGGCTGATGAGAAGAACCGGTATAGCCTGCCGCCGCACCTGTCGATGAAGGTGTGTGCTTGAGCGCTGGGCAGCGTGCGCTGCGCTGTCTGTCGAGTGGGCGATGAGGTGTTCAGGATGCAGACTTGCTTTCAGCAGCCCCTTGCGCTGCCTCCGAGTGGCCGCCCTAAGTTCAAGCTTGTCATCATGCCATCACTGCTCTTGCGATCTTGCACAAATCGCAGAACCTGGAGCTCATCACCAAGGCGGCCGCCACCACGGAGGGTGTGGCCACCGACGGCTCCAAGTTTGGCAGGTGGGCTGGCTGGCCGGAGCATGCGTGAGGCGCACCGCGCAGGTTGTGTGTGCTAGGGCAGGCAGACAGCACGAGCACACGTGGGCACTGCCTGGCCAGCTGACGGCTGCTGAGTGGAGCTGAGTGGACAGCCGGTATGGACACCCAGCCCTGCCACCTGTCCCTGCTCCCATTGCAGGCACTTTTCGGACCTATTCGATCAACAGCTCACATGGGACTTCCTGCCCTGGCTCAAGAAGGCGTCCAAGCTGCCGGTGCTGCTCAAGGTGGGGTGGCGACAGCAGGCCTTGCATGCTGTGTGGTGCTTGAGGTGGTGCTCACCAGCAGGTGGGCCCTTTGATGGGCAGTGTGCAATTGCCGGCAACAACACCCTGACTCCTTGCACAACTGGCCCACCCCACAGGGCATCATGTCCCCTGATGATGCCCGCAAAGCGGTGGAGCTGGGTGCCGATGGGATCATCATTTCCAACCACGGCGGCCGCCAGCTCAACTACTCGCCCGCGGCGGTTGACATGCTGCCCGCCATTGCAGGTGGGGTGGGTATGCACATCCAGGGAACGCGAGGTTTGCATGGACATGATTTCTGCTCTACCCTCCAGACTTACCGCTGCCCATTTGCTCCCCTGTCACGCCGTTTGGGCCGCATGCCATGCACCCTGCCCTCAGCTTGTTCAGGAGTTGCTGTGCTCATGCGCCTCCAATGCTGCAGAGGCGGTCCAGGGCGCGGTGCCGCTGCTGGTGGATGGCGGCATTACGCGTGGCACTGGTGCGCACCCCACTGGCTGCGATTGGCAGCGCGTGAGCGGTTGCAAGAGTTAACTCGTACGTCACCAGGATTGCTTCGTCTGGTGCATGCAAGCTGCCCACCATGCCACTCTCCACATTGCTCGATTGCCTGCAGACGTCATCAAGTGCCTGGCACTGGGCGCGAGCGCGGTGCTTGTGGGCCGCCCACTGCTGTGGGTAAGCAGAACCTGACATGCCAACCAGACATTCGCAGCGCTGAACTGCCCGCAAGCCAGCTCGCCGCCTGCTGCTTGGTAAACTTGGAACTGCTCGCATCCTGCCGCTCTCATTTTCGCTCCCCCCCTGTTTCTCCTGCCCACCCACCTGCCCGCCAGGCGCTCACGCTGGGCGGCCAAAGGGGCGTTGAGGAGGCGCTCGCCCTACTCCACTACGAGACCGAACTGTCGATGGCCCTCCTGGGCTGCCCCAGCGTGGACCAAATCACCCGAGACTTTGTCATCCAGCCTCCGGGATACCCGCTGGATGTGCCTGCCGCGCGGCGGTAGCGGGCACGCAAGGCAAGCGGCGGCGGGGGAGCAACAAAATGGCACAAACCGTGTGATGCAGGCGGCGGCGCCGGCCCCGGCCGTTTGCGCTGTGCATTTTGTCCTGAAACTATCGCAAATCTTGATAAATGATTTGTTTTGTTATTGAGGCTTGCTGGCAGTGCCGAGGTCGTTGGCGAGGGCCAGTGCCGAGGGCCATGTGTGCAACACATGTTGGACCGTGCTGTGCCGTGGCGGCAGCGGCGGCGGCGGCAGCAATGGCCCCAGCTCACCCTCCTCCGCATGGCTTGATCGGATCGATCGCTTCGTCAGTTGCGCCCAGATGGCTTCCCTGGCGTGCTGCGCCGCGCCGCGGTGGAGCCCTTCTGCCGCCGGGCCGCTTCACCGGCAGCAGCGGCAACCGCGGCGGCTACGAGACCGGCTGCACGTGCAAGCTCAGAGGAGCGAGGATGGCCAGCAGCCCGAGCAGCCTCCTGCAGCCACGCCGCCGCCGTCGCCGCCGCCGCCGCTCACCGACCCTGCTGGGATGGTGGTTTATGGCGGCAGGCTGCCGCCTGCCCGCCGCCTGGTGGTCAGCGGCCTGACCGCCACAGCCATCGGTCAGTCGCTGGCAGCTTGCGGCTCTGCTTTGTGGTGGGCTTTGCCTCGACGTGCCGTGCACTTGGTGCCGATGACTGCATGCAAGCCATGTGCTCCTTCTCACCCCACTGCTCCTTGTGCCCACCAACCACACCCTCATCACTCCTGCAGCACTGGGCGGCAACCTGTTTGGCGTGACCAGCTGGCTGCTGGGCCTGGATGGCGGACGGCTGGCGGAGAGCTCCCGCCTAGATGTCCTGGTGCCTGTGGCCGGCTTCCGCCGCTGCCTGGACGCACAAAACGGTGCGCAGACAGCTTGCCTCCTCCCTGCCTTGGCCTGTGTTGTTCCAAGTGCTCCGCTCAGCGCTTGTGCACGCTCCACCCTTCCCATGCTTGCCAGGGTTCACGTTCGTCTACCCCGCCCGCTGGCTGGCGGACCAGACGCTGTACCGCCGCTACGCCGAGCGAGTTGAGCGGCAGGCGGCGCTGGACCCACCCAGCCTGGCGCGGGAGCGGACAAGGCGGGCGGCTGCTCCGGAGCCAGCTGCAGCCTACGGCCCGGCCGGCAGCTCGGGTGTGCTGGATAGTGGGGCCAGTTGGGCAGGCTCCCGGCAGTGTGTGTGCTGTTGTGCGCTCCTTGGTAGCTTTAGTGCTGCTTGGCCCGTCCGCGCATTTCAGCACTTGGCTGGCTGGCTCGACACAACCTGCCACCCCTTCGCTGCCTACTGATGCAGGCGAGGAGAACATCAGCGTGGTGGTGGCACCTATTAGGGATGGCTTCACGCTGCAGCGCATGGGCAGCCCTGAGGAGGCGGCACAGCGATTCCTGGACACCACAGGTGCGGAGTGGGTGGAAGTTTGCATTGCCACGAGCGCAGGATGAGTAGCAAGCATGATTACCTGCCGCTGGCACATACACACCGTGGCAGTGCAGCCTCACGTCTGGCAGACCACCTGCAGCCTGCGCCCTTGCCTACACGCTGCAGTGGCTCCCGAGGGCTCCGGCCGCACCGCCCGGCTGCTGGGCGCGGGGTCGCGGCGCGATGCCAGCGGCCAGCTGTACTACTGGCAGGAGTTCACTGTGCAGTCGGACGCCTTCTACCGGCACAACCTGTCGGGTGAGCAGGCAGGCGGGCTGGGCATGCAGTTGCTGCAAACCAGTACGGCTTGCGATGAACGCGAGCTTGTGCGCAGAACAGGTGCACTGCACTGTGCCACCTCATGAGGTGGCTGCTGATCAGCAGCAGCGGGCCATGCTCACTCCGCCTGTGGCTCAGAAATTGAATCACGACCCCCTCGCTCTCTCTGCTACAGTTTATTCGGCGCGCAACGGCCTGCTGTACACGCTGAATGCTCAGTGCCCTGAGGAGCGGTGGGCGACAGACGAGGCCGCCTTCCGGCGGGCAGCAGACTCTTTTACCATCCTCAACTCTGGAGTGGCCACCGCAGGCTTCCCAGACCGACTGTGATTGTGGCCCGCATGTTGCCCTGCCCAGTGGCTTGGGACCGGTGGGCAGCTGGGCTGCAGCACATTTATTTGATGTGATGTGATGAGAGCATGTAACACTTTGCAGAGCAATACAAGTGGGGCACTCAACACAGGTGGCAGGAAGCTACAGATATACGGGACAGGACAGATAGCGCTAAACCTTCAATTAAGGCAGGGCTGTGCATAGAAGGCAGGCGGACAAGTGTCGCCGATATCGGTTGCTGCGCAGGTCTCAGGAGTCCTGCCGGTGGGGGCTGCATGGAGAGGCGGCTCACAGCCCTACTCGCTGGCTCTCAAGCGTGGCGAAAGTGATCAGCAGGAGCGTCCACGAAATGACCTGCCGCCTGCTGTGCCATGGCCTGCTGCGTAGGCAGCGCCTCCCGAAGAACTGCGGACTGCCGTGCCTGGTGCTGCTGCAGCAGGCGCTGCAGAGGGGAGTGTGGGCCAGGCGGCAGCGCCACGGGTCTGATGGGCTGAGCAGGCACCAGGGGCGGCCGGTCCCTTGCAGGGCTGCCGGCTGGGGCAGGGGTAAATGCTGCAGGCGGCGGCTGAGCCCTTGGCGCTGCAAAGGCTCGCGGTGTGCCTGCAGCAGGCCCTGAGCGAGGACTAAGCGGTGGGGAGGCGGCTGGCTGGCCAGGCGGTGCGGCGGCACGAGGGGTTGGCACCTGCACTGGGGGCGGCAGCGGCGGCGGCTGCCGCGCTGATGCCTGCTGCAGCTGCTGCAGCTGTGAGGGCGTCAGCTGTAGCCCGGCGGGCAGCCTGGGGGGGCCAGACTGGGGAGTGAGCAGCAGCGGCTGTGCTGAGCGGGGGGACGCCGGCTGCCGAGGCTGCTGTGCCGCAAAGCGCGGAGACGGCGACTGTGATGGCAGCGGCTGTGTGGCACGAGGCGATGGCGGCTGCGGTTGCGGCTGCGGCTGCGGCTGCGCAAAGCGAGGGGAGGGTGACTGGGATGGCGCGCCTGCTGGCCTGTGCTGCGCCGGCAGCTGCAAGCGCGGCGGCACCTGCTGCGCAATCAGCGGGCTGGCGTACGCCTGCACTGCCTGCTGCTGAACATGCTGTGCCTGCTGCGCCTGCGCTGGGCGCGCCTGACCAAACAGCCCCGGGCCAAGTAGCACCATCGGAGGCGGCTGCACCAGCTGGGGCGCTCCATTGAGCAGCAGCTGCTGCAGCGTGGCATGCGCCTGCTGCCCTGCGGCTCGCGTCTGCCGCGCCTCCTCCTGTGCCGCCTCTGCTGTGCGGCGGGCGGCCGCCAGCTCGGCGGTCAGCTCAAACACCTGCGCAGAAAGGTGGCAACGAGCGAGGTTTAGCAGCTTGCTGAGCCGCAGTGCCAGCCAACGGGGAGGCAGGTCAGCCCACGTTTGGAGCAGCACAGTTGCACTGCACTTGAGGCGCACGTGCGCTGCATCTGAGGTACACATGCGCTGCATCCAAGGTGCATTGACGAGTGGGGCTGTACAGTGTTGCCTCACTCATCTCACCTGGTTCTTGCTGCGCTGCAGCTCCTCGTGCAGCCCTCGAATCACTCCCGCCGCCTGCTGCATCAGCATCACACTGGTGGGCAGGTCAATGCGAGACAGGTCGCGTGAGGCCCCTGCCGCTGCCTCGGCCGCCCAGCTGGGGCCGCCCTCGGCAGCTGGTGCCGCCCCCTCGCCGGCTCCCCCCGCGCCAGCTGCCCTGGAGGCATCGGTCTGCCTGTCTGCTGCTGCCACAGCCAGTGCGGCGCGGAAAGCTTCCAGCTGCAAGTGTGGCGGCTGCTCCAGCTGCCCTGGCTGGGGCTGGGCCGGCACCGCCGCAAAGGCGGCACCCTGGCGCTCAACCGGCTGTGCACCAGGGGCCAGCCCTGCTGTCGCGCTGCCCCCGCTGTAGTTGGCCACCGCAGGCACCTCAAAGGCTGTGGCCAGGGCGGCCAGCTGCTCAGCGGCCAGCTGCTCCAGCAGCTCATCGCTGCCTGTACAGGGAGGTGGTTGGGGACAGAGAGCGACTGAAAGCTGCAGCCAGCCAGCTGCCCTGCAACACCAGAAGTTGATGCAAGCGGGAGCAGCACAAGGCGTGGGCCGTGCAGACATTATGCATGTACGTGCATCTGCTGGCGCGCACCTTCAACAGTCGAACGAGCGGCGCGCTCCCGCAGGCGCTGCGAGCGCGGGCGTGGCACGGCCGCGCCCTGCCCCACAGCAAGTCATGGGCAGGCGCAATTAATCAGCAACAGCTCCGTGCAGATTTGGCACAATGGCAGGTGGCAGGGTGTGGGAGGCGCAATGTGTGAATCGCTGGCATTCTAATGTAAAGGCACCCGTTTCCCCAGCAGAACAGCCAAGCTCACCTGGGCTGAGTGGCGCTTGCCCTGCTGGCGTGCTGGCAGCGGAGGCCGCTGCAGCTGCTGTGGTGTGGCTGCCACGGTTGCGGCTGGCGGCAGCGGGGGCACAGCAGGGCTGGCAGTTGGGCCACCGGCCAGCAGCACCGATACTGGCCGTGCAAATGTGAGGCCACCGGCTGGGGCTGCTGGGTGCTGAAACCCTCCGCCTGCTGCCGCCGCTGCTGCTGCTGGCGCGGGTGCCGCTGGTGCGAGCGGTGAGAGTGGGGTGGGAGTGCGGCTGCTGTCTCCAACGGGGAGTGCCCCCTGAGCCACCACCATGCCTGCTGCCGCCGCCGCTGCCGCCTCAACAGCCGCAGTTGCCTCTGCCAGGCCCGGTGCGACCCCCGCATCATCTGCCATCTCCACATCCGCCGCACCCTCACCCTGGTCCCCCTCCTCTGAGTCCAGAAGCTCTGACGCAAACAGCTCATCATGCCCTGCTGGAGCGGGGAAAGGCTGCGGCCCCTGCTGCCCAAGGCCTTGCTGCCCCTCCCCTTGCTGCTGCTGCTGCTGCTGCTGCTGCTGCTGCACCTCCTCCTCCTGCCGCTGCTGACCCTGCTGGACCTCCTTTGCCTGCTCCTGCTGCTGCGCTGGCTGCTGCTGCTCCTGCTGCTGCTCCGTCTGCTGCACACTAGGCGCCACCCGCACACGGCGACGGGCGCGGCGGCGCTGCTGCGAGGTCTCTGTGCGCGGCTGGCTCGCCTCGCCTGCCGCCTCTCCCTCCTCTGCATCATCCTCTGCCTTGCGCTTGCTGCCGACTTCCTTTTGGCCTTTTGCAGCAGCTGTAGCCTCCTTCCCATCAGGGTCGTCAGGCGTGTCCCCGCCTTGCTCCGCTGCCTTCAGCTTGGGCTGCTGCGCTGCAGCAGGTGCCGCCCGCCGCCGCCTGGGCGGCTTGGGCTTGGGGGCTGCCTGCCCGGCTGCGCCGCCCCCTGCCCCCTCCGGGGCCCCTGCTCCACCCCCTGCCGCTGCAGTCGCAGCAGCAGCTGCTGCACCACCTGAAGCCCCCAGCGCCACGCCCACGGCGGCAGCAGCAGCGGCGGCAGCAGCGGCATCAATGGGTGCTGCTGCCTTGGGCTTGCGGGGCCGGAGCGGTGAGGTGGGGATGTCGATGAAGACCCCCTATCCAAGAAATGATTGGCAGTGTTTTAGAGCTTCAATCGCAAACTTGCATGTGAATCATGGCTGTGCACTCTGTGTTGCAACACGCGGCGCAGACTTTAGGTATGCATGCAACCGAGCAGCCTGCCGGCGCCCAGGCCCACCTGCTGCTCTCGCTCGTAGGCCAGAAGCGTGCGCTCATACAGCTTCTTGATGTGGAAGCTCAGCTTCAGTGAATCAAAGGGGAAGAGGCAAGGATATCACGTGGGATGGGCGCGGAAGGGCGCTAGAGGAGCAGGCGCGCCTGAAATGGCAGCAGTGCCCCGTGGCCTTCCCCGCTGCCGTGTAGCCGCCGCCTGAACCAGAAGCACCCAGCTCAGCCCCGCTCACATTCGTCATGCTTTGGGGGATGGGGCCAAAGGACCTGCCCACATTGGCCCAGAGCTTGCGCTTGCACACCTGGCAAGCATGGAACGGGAGCAGGGCAATGTGCACTTAGTAGCATGCACTGCTGCCGAGTATGGGGCGTGTCCCATGCCAGACGGCAAGTATGGGGGCACGGGCCTGTACCGCGTTACATGCGCTGCAAGGTCGGCCTGCACCAGGTGACACCCTGTTGAACTGGGAGTGAACCAACAGGCAGCGCACCTCATCATAGCCGCCGTGCTGGCTGACCAGCGACCACAGCTTCGGCACATCCAGCGCCGCGCGGTTGAAGCGGGGTGTCTGCGGGCGCGGTGGGTGGAGCGGATGTGTCGGGTGAGCGGTGGTGCAATGCTGGGCAGCCAAGCTTGCTCTGGGCCTCACCAAGACAGCAGGGCAGGCAAAAAGCAGCATCTTCCCGCACATCCGACATGCACTGCCGCGCTCGGATTGCCGGCGGCGGCGATGCCCGCCGCGCCGGGGCTCACCTGGTAGGTCACGCCCCGCCGTTTGAACAGCTCCTTCACCTTCTCCAGCAGATCCGGCTCGGCTGGCGGAGCTGCGGGAGTGGGTGCCTCCGGCTGAGCCTTCTCCTCCTGCTCCTGGCCGGCTGAGGGCGCCGCCTGCTCGCTCTCTTCGCTCGCCTCCTCCCTGCTGGGGACCCAGTCGTTGTCCCTGCGGCCCTGCTCGGACTCAGAGGCGCTGCTGCTGCTCGAGGGCTGCTCGGAGGCCGATCCTTCCTCCGCCTCCATGCTGACGATCCTCAGGGCAACCACCCCGCCAGCAGCACACAAGCAATGGCTAGAGGCTGCCGGTGGTGCAAGTGAGTGCATGCGCCTTGCCCCCCGGGGTCGCCACGCTGCATGCACAGCGCTTGGATTGGGTGAAGCCACAATTGCCAGGCATTTTCAACCACATTATTGCTCAAGCAGCAGCCAGGGCAGCAAGCTCAAGCCGCAGGTATGGCCGCTTGATTGGGTCGGCTGCCGCCAGCCGCTCCAACGCCTGACGCGCCAGGCGCCGCGCCTCGGCGGCGGCTGCCGCAGCATGCCGCCTGTCCAGCACGGCTTCTGTGCCAGCCGCACCGCCCGCTACACTAGCACTGCCCGCCTCGGTGGCAGCTGCAGCAGCGGCCGCCTCACTCAGCAGCCCTGCCTGCTCCAAGAACACATCGGCCAGCAGGGCAAGGGCAGGCGGGCAGGTCGGCGCCCGGCCCAGCACCTGGCGAGCCAGCGCCAGAAAGCGTGCATCAGCAGCCAGGGCATGGCCGGGGGCACCCGGCAGTGCAGCCAGCCCCCGCAGCGCCTCCCATGCCGCCTCGCTGTGTGGCGCCAGAGCCGCCTTGCCGGCAGCAAAGTCTACTTCTCGGTCGTAGGCCTCCTGGGGAGTGCCGATCGCCGCCGCCGGCGCTGCGCGCAGCACAAACAGCCGCTGGCTCCAGGCTGCGCAAGCGGGATGGGAAGTGGGACTGGGTGGATTGGTTGGGCTTCATGTATGGAGCAGCGGAACACGCATCAAGCTCCAGTTTCTCAACCAACCACGCCCAGCCCTTGCACTGTTTGTGGGTTTCAGCACCCCTCAGACAACCTTGGCTCAATCTGATTGGCCCTCACCCGAGTTGTTGCGCACGTCATCGCGCAGCAGGCGCTCTGTGAACGCCAGCTCAGCGCTCCATAGCGCAGCCGCCTGAGCTGCCGCCGCCGCAGCCGCCGGTCCGCTGCTACCACCGCTGCTGCCGCCGCCGCCGCTGCTGCACAGCTCGTCTGTGGCAGCCAGCAGCACTGCTTGACGGTGCGCCCAGACGTGATAGTTCTTAGCGTCACGCTGCAGGCAGGCGGCCGCAAACTCCAGCTCCTGCCCAGGCGGTTGAGGGGAGGAACACAGCAATGAAATGCAGCAGCAGCGACCAAGTGGGGCCATGCTGCAGAGAGCTGGCGGCACTGCAGATGGGACGGCACAGATGGTGCACTGAGCGGCGCCCGTCCCTGCACTCTCATGCGCTGCTGCCTACGGCCCATGTGCTGCAAGCCACCCACCCGCTCGGCGTGTGCCGCCGCCCCCAGCGCCAGCACCAGCCGCCGCCGATAGTTCCACAGCTGGTAGTTCTTGGCATCCAGAGCCGCAATCTCGGCAGTCAGGGCAAACTCTTGGGCTTCGTGAGCCGTCACGCCGCCCAGCGCCTGGGCAGGAGGGCATTGGGGGCAGCGTGCATGAAGACAGCGGGTCGGTTGCAGGCAGGAAGAATGTGCACGCCACAAGATGCCCAGCCGCCGGCGCTTCGCTTCAAGGCAGCACAACCCCAGCAACAGCATTCTGCGCCCCCACCCCCCCCCACCCCCCGCCCGTCGCGCACCT
>VIYQ01003395.1:0-13329 GCA_009928355.1 Chlorella sp. CH2018 | reverse complement strand
GAGGGCTGGCTGGGGGTGGGGTGGGGTGGGGTGCAC
This sequence comes from Chlorella sp. CH2018, assembly GCA_009928355.1. Classification (NCBI taxonomy): domain Eukaryota; kingdom Viridiplantae; phylum Chlorophyta; class Trebouxiophyceae; order Chlorellales; family Chlorellaceae; genus Chlorella; species Chlorella sp. CH2018. The sequence continues at coordinate 13,293 of VIYQ01003395.1, read as the reverse complement.
TTGCCACGAGGCAGGTGACGGCACAAGTGGGATTGCATGTGGCCGCATGTGAGCGGTGGGGAACACTGGTTGCCTCAGGGTGCTGCCACATGCCAACCTGCCTTCCCAGATGATGATTTTACCCCTGGTTTAGTGTTTCCTCTCCAAACCCAGGCGTTCGGATGAAGGAGAGCGACAGGACTGCATACATCTTCTTGCCTGGAGGTCTCGGCACTCTTGACGAGTTCTTTGTGAGCGGGGCCGCACTGGTCACGTGGTGCCAGCTCGCCAGCAGGCTGGCTAGCTGCCCATATGGCATGCTGCATTTTACACAGTTGCTCCGGCAAAAGTGTGTGCTCAGCGCCGCTCACCCCGCCAGCTGGCCCTGCCGCTTCATCCTTCCTCCTTCATCCACCTCGCAGGAAATCCTGACGCTGGTGCAGCTGCGCAAGCTGGGCACCAAGTTTCCGGTGCCCATCATCCTGGTGAGGCGGCAAGCTGCGCTAGACACGTGTTAAGGGAGGGGAGCACAGCTTCCTTACGCAACAAGGCCGCATTGCCAGTGCGAGCGCACCGACTCCTTGCCGCTGCCACTCGTTTGCCAACTTGCAGGTGGACTACGATGGCTTCTACGCGGGCCTGCTGCAGGTGCGGGGCGGTGTGCCGGCCCGCCCAGCTGCAAGCAAGCAGCGCAACCTGCCCCAGCTGCTTGCGGCCCACATTGCAACCTTCGGATCGGCGCCATGCTACATGAACACGTGTTTGCAAGCGTGCTTCTTGATGTTCTGCTCCGGCCACCCCCCTTCGATTCCTCGTCCGCAGTTCATGAAGGCGTGCAATGACCACGGCACCGTGGGCGCCCCCGAGCTGCGTGACCTAGTTGTGGCGCATGACAACGAGGGGGTGCTGGACGTGCTGCGCCAGGTGGGCGCATTAGTGTGGGGGAGCGGATGCATTTGGGCAAGGCACGAAATGTGTGAGCCGCTGGCCCTGGATCGAGGCACTTCGGCTTGCGGCCGGGTCCCAGCAACCCACTCCTTGCCTCCGCATGCACCGCCGCCACCCATGTACATCACCATTTGCTTTTCCCTGCGCAGTACTACAAGCTGGAGGACGGGGAGGGCGTGAAGCGCAGCAGCCCCAGCAAGGTGTACCGTGCCTCCGCCTTCCTGCAGCTGGGTGGCAGCGAGGAGCGTGCCGAGGCGGCCGGTCTCTGAGGGCAGATGGGAAGCGGCAGGCGCACCTGGGCGGCAGCCCTTGCCAAGCCGGCAGGCAATTGTGACTCCATGCCACCTTGCGCAGCATTGTGCTACCTCTTGTGACCGCAACGTCACCACCAGACTTCCAGCACTGCAGCTACGGTATTCTTGTGATTTTTACACCGTAAATCCGCGCCACCCACACTTCCACGGGCACAAGGGTGACATCACACACATGATGAGCAGTGCTGAGCAGCGCTGATCACAAGGCAGCACCAGCCCGTCAGCGGGTGAGGAAGAGCGAGTGCCACCAGCCTGCAGCCAGGTCAGCCACCTGCGCGCCTGCCGGCACCGCCACCGCCTGCGGGCGCCGAGCGCTGGCAAACTTGCCGGAGCCCAGCTGGCCAAATGCGCCCCAGCCAAAGGCAAAGGCACGGCCGCTGGCGCACAGGACCAGAGTGTGGCGCGAGCCGGCAGCCACCTTGGTGACGGTCTCGGAGGCCAGGGCCGCATCCTCAACCAGCTTGGGCTGCACGGGGGGAGGGCTAGGAGGGCCGGAAGGGCTGGGCGCAGAGCAAACAGCATCAATGGCCAGCGCAATGTAATGATGCGATGACAGCTCGGCAAGCGGAGGCAGATCGTGACAACCCTGCAGGCAGCTTGCAGCTGCAGCTTGCAGCTGGTAGGCAGGCAGTGAAACAGCTGTGGATTGGCCCCACACAACCCCGGCCCGCCCACCTCCAGGGAAGAGAGGTCGGTGCCGTCGCCCAGCTGGCCGTCAGCGTTCAGGCCCCATGCGTAGGCGTCGCCCTGGTCGGTGCACACAATAGTGTGGCCCATGCCGGCGGCAGCACCCACAACCTTGAGGGGTCCCAGTGCGGCCACAACAGTGGGTGCTGGCACGCTGGGCGCCGCCTTGCCGGTGCCGCACTGGCCGTGCAGGCTCCAGCCCCAGGCCAGGCACTGGCCCTGGGAGTTGACCGCCACGCTGTGCCGCGCGCCCGCGGCAATGGCAGTCACCGGCGCTGCCACGGCTGCGTCAGCAGCGCCGCTGGCCGGCCCTGCCACAGCGAGAGGCTCGGCGGAGGCGGCGCCGGCGGTGCTGCTGCCCAGCTGGCCCTCGGCGTTGCTGCCCCATGCAAACACGTCGCCACTGGCTGACAGCGCCAGGCTGTGGTGCTCGCCTGCGAGCCAGAGGCGGTTTAGTGATATGTTTGTGCACACACCCTCAACACAGTGAGTTGGGAATGCTTTGCACATCGTGCGCGGGAAAGCATGGCAGCACCGGATGACGGCCAAACGTGGCCCCCAAGCAGGCAACTGCACGGCTACATGCCCCGGCAGTCGGCACTCGCCTGCTGCCACCCGCACAATCGGGACCTTGAAGGGCACTGGCGAGAGCAAGAGGCCAGGGGCTGCGCCAGCGGGGCGGTGGGCGGGGCCCCACACCAGCACCTTGCCGTCAGCGGTGACAGCCAGGCCATGGTCAAAGCCGGCTGCCGCCTCGCTGACGCCAGCTGTCACTTCGTCCAGGTCGGCAGGGTCAACACCGTCCTCGTTGGCCCCCGCCTTGGCCAGAAGTGTGGCGCTGTTCACGCCCCAAGAGTACAGCCGATCGCCGACGGTGGCCAGCGCAAAGCCCCAGCCGCCGGCGGCGGGCCGGCTGAGCGCCACAGTGGTGGACACAGGCACCGGGGCCGCAGATGCCAGCTCGTGGCTGTTGTTGGGCTCCACGCCGCCAGACGGCTCGTTGGCCAGGAAGCCACACTGGAGCAGCATGGCGGGTGGAGCTGCAGAGGGCGGGAGGCGGCGGGAGGGCGGTGGCAGCCGCAGAGGCGCAGAGACGGGCGATCGGCGCTCATGGATGCATGCCATTGGCTCTGTGGTTCGCGATGCGGACGCCAGGCCTGCGCCAGGCAGCGGGAGCCGCGCTCGAACCGCCTGCGCTCCCCTCCAGCCCTCACCTGACGGCACCGACGCAATATACAGCCCCCGCCGCGCGATCGATGATGTTGCAGCAAGCCGGCAGGGCCAATAACGGGCCATGCTCCCCGCCGCCGACCTGGCAGCCCCGCTGCGACATGACGCACTGCCCATGTCCTTGGCTGTCTTGCACATGTTAATGTTACAGGCAGAGGGCAATGCACAAAATGAGGGGCAAAGGAGGCAGGCTGCAACTACTGCTTCCCATCCTCGCCCTTCTTCTCGCCGCCGTCGGCCGCCGCGCTGCCCTCTGCCGCTGGCGCCGCCTCGCCGCCTGCTGCCGCCTTCTTGCCGCCCTCTTTCTCTGCCTTGGCTGCCTCCTCCTTGGCTTGCTGCCAGGGAGAGTAAAGGATGGTGGAGACGTGTTGTAGGGGCTGCTGTGCCAGGCATCATGTGCAGGTGCCGCGCCATGGCGATCAAGCTTCTTGATGGAAGCAGGCAAGGCAGATGACACCGGCCACCCAGCCAACCACCCAGCCCGCCAGCCTCACCTTCTGCTTCTCGTACCACTGGCGCGACTGCTTGTTGTCTATCAGGTCGTGCAGCGCGGTGATGGAGCGGATGAGCGAGGCCAGGTACAGCACCTGCAGGTGTGGGGGTGCGGTGGGGGCCATGTGAGCCTGCAAGTGGGCACATCCAATTTGAGCCGCCTGCAACCCCTCTGGCAACTGCGCCGGCAACTCATACAATTGTGGCACACATGTGCAACCAGTGACACTGCACATACTCAGCAGCCCAGGCCATGCCAGCCCAGACCCGGCAGCGCACCAGCATCATGTCGTTGGCCTCCACAGTGAAGGAGCGTGACAGCTCCGCCACGTTCAGGTTGGGCAGCAGGTTGAAGATGTCCTGCGGTGTGTGGAGTGGGCCGGTGTGTGGGGATGGTCAACGACAGGCCATGGCAGAGAGGCGGTGGAAGGGACGGGAGGCCGGGGAGCCGCAGGGCGGCATGCAGCCTGCAGCAGGCGTTGTGTTGAGCTGTTGAGCAGCAACAGGCAGGCCTTCAGCGCTTGCGCACCGCTGCACCGACTCAAGCCCCACCCGCTAACCTGCAGGTTCCGCATGATGTCATGGTTCACCGGCAGCTTGCCCGCCAGCACCTGTAAATGCGGGCGTCCAGGGCAGGTGTGGGTGTGGCCAGCGGGACGCGCAGCAGAGCTGAAACGTGCCAGCATGCCGCGGCGCCACATCGAAGCAGCGGCGGCACAGGGCAGCTCAGCACCCACCATAGCCAGCAGACACCCCCCCTCCCCCGCCCTGCCGCCTCACCGCCTCCAGATACTCGCGGATCTCCAGCAGGCGGGAGCGCAGGCCGCGCAGGCCTGTCACCATGTCCCCCACCTGGCCAGGGGAACGGGCATAACGAGGTGGGCTGGCAATTAGTGAAGAGCCAGGGGCAGGTCTCCAAGACACGAGGCAGGAGCGGATGTTGGGGGAGGGATGGCTGCTCATGGTTGTCCTCCAGCTGCAACAGGCCCCAAGCAGTCTGCCAGTCGCTGCCACACCAGCTGCACGGCTGACCCAGCCAGAACGGCGCACCTCTGACGCCAGGGTGGACACCGCTGCATCCTTGACGTCCCGTAGCAGGTGCTCCACTCCAATCTCTTCCGCCTCGGTGGCCCCCACCTCGGTGGGCAGGTTGGCAAACACCTGCGGGAGGGGTGCCAGGCAGAGGCCAGCTGGTGGCAGACTGAAAGGCGTCCACACAGCCCGGAGGGTTGGCATGCGTAGCACGTCATGCCTCCAAATGAGTGCAGCTTCGGGGCGCCTCACATCATGCCACCGCGCGTTACATTGCCCCATTACCAGCCCATTATCCGCCCATGCCACCGCATCTGTTCCTCAGCCCCACCTTCTTGCTCTTCTCGGTGCCGTCCTCCCGGATCTCATCTTTGGCCACGTATGCGTGCACCGGCAGACCCATCTCCTTGGGCTGCAACCGCAAGGAGGGCGGGGGGGATGGGCATATGAAGTATCCGGCGCAGCAAGGCGTGAGCATGGGAGGCAAACTCAATGTGGGCGTGTCAAGGAGAGCAGGAAGGGGGGCTGGAGTTGATGAAATTTGCAGCGGCCGCACAACAGATTCATCCACACACGGTTGCAAGCAGCCCTCCACCATCTGCCCATGACCGCCCCAACCGAAGCCCACACCCAAGCCGCTGCGGCAGCCAGTGCAGCCCAAGCCACACATGCGTCCTGCTGCAGCCGGTGCACCACCCCAGCCCAATGTCGCACCTGCACCTCGCAAATGACCAGCAGCGGGTTGTCGCAGTAGCGCCCAATCAGCTCGTTGATGTCAATGTCGGCCTCACGCAGCCGCGGGCCGGTGTGGTACCAGCCGATGATGCGCTCACGTGCTGCACAGGATGGGCCAGGGGTGGTGGGTGGGAGGTCGCTGTGCGCAGGAGCTAGCGCTGAAGCACCAGCGGGCAGCTGCTGGCACGTGTGCAGTGCAACGCATGCTGCATGGCTCCTGTTTCCAAGCAAGCGGCAGGCTAGCTGGGTGAGCGCATACGGCAGCAGCGCCAGCAGTGCGATCGCAGCAGCAGCCACGCAACCCGTCTGCCAGGCAGCTGGCGGCACAGCAACTGCCCAGCGCTCTTCCTGGTGCGCTCACCGTTGACCTTCTTAAACATGCGGAACATGTTCTCCAGGTAAGAGTGATCCAGGAACCAGATGGAGGGGTCGCGCTCATCCTCCTCAAACGGCACTGCAGCCGGGCAGGAGTGGGGGAGCCACGAGGGGGAGCAGCAGGGGTGGGGATAGTGGCAGGTCCTGGTGCTGCGGCCGTGCAGACGCGGGAGCAGCACACAGCTGTGCTCGCAGCAGCGGCATCCAGCACTGAGCATGCTGACAAGCCCGCTTGGGGCACCAGTAGCCAAGGCAGCCGAGGCACACGGAGCAGCATGGGGGAGAGCCCCAACCGACTGCGGTCCACCACGGCCCGTTCCAGCCGCCAGTGCCTTGCTTGCAAGCGCCCACCGCGTGCCGGCTGCCTGGCACGCCTCGCCACAACATGGCTGCAGGCCCATTCGCAGTGCAGCCCCGATTGCAGCCCCGACCACAGCCCCGCAAACCGCCGCCACCCGCCGCCCGCACCCGCAAACGAGTTGGTCGCGTCGATGCGGCCCTTGTAGCTCTCGCCCAGCAGGACGCCCACCACGCGCTTCTTGGTGTCCTTGGCCACCCGGTTGTAGTGGTCCACCACGCTGAGCAGCACCAGGGGGTGCACGATGACTTGCTCGGGCGCGCGCTTCACGGCGGCGGCCGGGCCGCCGGCAGCGGCCTCCATGGCCGGCTGCGGGATCGTGGATCGCGCGGCGCGCGGCCCTGGGCGGTCGTGGGGCGTTCAGTCGGCTGGGCAGGGGTGCAGGGCGGCCGATGGGCTGCTTGCAAGTCGATCTGGGTTGGCGGGGGTGCGGGGGCGGCGCGATCGGGCGCCAGGGCTGGAAAGAACGGAGAGGTCGCCCCCATGCAAGTTGCCCCATGCGAGTTGCCCGGCGCGCCTCCACGGCCCGCCCGCTGTCCTCTGCAGTCTGTGGGCGCAGCTGGGTCTCGTGGTTGGACGCTCGCCGCCTGGGTTGCCCTCCCGCTGCCACTATGCTGGCGAATAGCCTGCGGACGGCCTCCAAGAGGCTGGTGAGGCAATTGCGCGGCTGGAGGGGGGCTTTGCCAGCCCCATGGGCCAGGGTTGGCGCCCACACACCCTTGAGCGGGCGGCAGCAGGGCGCCCTGGCGCCCCCGGGGGCCAGGGTGCTGCCCCATTGCCCGGCGGCAGACCGATCGTTGCCCCTGCAAGCGGCGCCACGCGCCCAGCAGCCGCCTGCTTGCCTCGCCCGCGCCCCCCGCCGCAGCCGTCGGTCGCCACCCCCTTGTCTTAAACCTCACTCCGCCCCTTGCGCCCCGCAGGCCCCCGCCAGCGCCCGTGTGCTGACGCAGACGGAGCAGATCACTAGGGGCTTTGCCACGCCCGCGCAGCCCGCAGCGGAGGGTGCGTGCCGCCGCGCTGCCTGCCCCTGCCCCTTGCTCGCTGCCTGCCTCGTGCTGACGCTGGACAGGACAGTGCCGTGGAGGCCGGCGTGCTTCCCCTCACCAGCAAGTTGCTCACGCCACTCAGGTCGCCCCACTGCTGCAGAGGATGAGGTGCTGGCGGCGTTCCGCGAGTCGCAGCAGCAGTACCAGCAGCTGATGCAGGGCCTGCAGGTGCGCTGGCATGAGAGCCCTGGACGGCCGTGGGGTGGCACCCCGCTGTCAAATGGCAGTGGAGAGCGATTGTCATGCACTGCGATGCAGCAAGTGCAGCTGGCGCAGCGACAGCTGGACGTGGCAGCTGCAACGCTCAGCAGTCTGCTTTGGCATGTGTGGCAGAGAGCCTTGGCAACCCGGCCCGCCATGCTGCCGCTCATCCATGCGCCTCCCACACATACTGTCCCGCAGAGCATCAACCTGCCGCTGACCGGCGACGATGCGGCGATCAAGAAGTATGCGGCAGAGGTGGAGGCGCTCAAAAAGAAGATTGGCATGCCCGATGTGGAGGAGGTGCGGCGCAGGGACCTGCAGTGTTGGGTGGCCGCGGGCAAGTGACTGCAGCGCTGCTGCATGCAGATTGGGTGTGAACTGAACAGACAGCCACACCGCAGCGCGCTGCTGCATGCAAGTTGGGGTGAACTGGACAGGCAGCAGCATGCGGTCGCGCGCTTGCCGCTAGTCATGGCACAACCTCCACGCAACCACTTGCTTTTGCCCTGGCTGCAGGTCATCAGCGCCGAGCTTGACTACAAGCTGGCATGCACCGGCTACAACGTGCGCCTGTTTGTTGTGGATGTGCTGGCCACCATGGTGGACGGCGGCAGGTGAGCGGCATTGCGGAGTGGCAGGGTGGCACCTGGGGAGGCAAGTTGCACGCATATTCATTGACAGCTGCGAGCTTGCAGGGGGGATGTGTGCTGCTGCCGCTGCCAACAGCTGCTGGTGATGCATGCAAACTGCTCCGCTGTGCCTGCCCTGCTGTGCCTGCTGTGCAGCATGGAGGCCGCCAAGGTCGACTTGCTGGCTGCGCTGGACGAGGCGGAGCGCCAGAGCGGCGGCGAGCTGAGCGGCAGCAACGACAAGGGCTGGGAGGTGCGTACGAGGCTGGGGCTGAAGTGGGGCAGGAGATGCTGCTGGTGATGGCAGCGCTGTTAAATGTGCTCGCCGCTGCACAGTGGCAGGCTTGCTTCGGCACCCCGACGCCGTGCATAGTTACCCTTGGCTGCCATCTGACACCGCTCTTTGGCACTGCTGGCCCCCCTGCAGATCCTGACCCGCAAGCTGGGCGAGATCGAGAAGAAGTACGGCCTGGGTGACAAGAGCAAGGTGCGAGGCTAAGAGGACCGCTGCGCTTCTGCCAGCAGACCCTGCACCTGTTGGGTGGCCGTAGCGCTTGCGCCTGCACCCCTGCCGCAGCCGCTGACTGCATGCCCCTGCCGGACGCAGGTGCGGGACGAGGCGATCTTTGAGATGTACAAGTCTCACATCCACCAGCTGCGGGACACGGTGAGGGCGCCAGCTCACCCACCAACTCTGGCACCGTGCAGCCAGCATGCCAGGGCCAGCAGCGGGTGCATGCTGGCTGCGCCCTTGATGGATGCACACCTGCACTGTCGTGGCACAGCACGCACACCATACTGCCACCCGCGCCTCGCCAGCCCTACACCTGACCCGCACTGCGCCTGTGCACCCCCCTGTCCACACCGGCAGGTTGTGTCCGATATCAACAAGGCGCGGGACGAGGATGTGGCCGACATCCAGCCAGACCTGGCCGCCCTCAAGCCCAAGCTGACGTGAGGCGGCGACAGCCTCACATGCCGCTGGAGCGCAGCGGCTGCAGGCTGAGGGCGCCATAGCGAGAGCACAGCGCCCGCGGCATGCGCTGCACACCAGCGGCAGGCCGCCGGCACACAGCCGGCAGCCCGGGCCCGCCCATTGGGGATGCGGGCGGGAAGCACCCTTTCTACAGCTGCGGCGCGGCGGCAGGCAGCGCAGGGCGGCCTGCACTGCCCTCATAGCCGCCCAGCCGAACATTGCGCCGGCCTGAGGCCAGCCGGCTGGCGGCGGGGTGGTGGCCGCACTTCAGATCTCAGAGCACTGCCTGCCGCCGCTGCCGCATTTTCTGCTCAACTTTGCCACAGAATGATAGCTGATGCCTGCGGGGCAGATGCCTCCGCATGTTGTAACACGCCGGAACGAAAGCAGGGGTGGTGGAATTGCACCAGATGAGATGCATGGCCCAGAAACCAAGGGCAGCAGGGGATTAGCGGAGTGCCCAGCAAGTTGGCCAGGACGGGGAGGAAGCCGGGCATTGGGCGCGCTGGGCAAGAGCTTGCAGCTGTGCCACTGCAGCTCGGTGCTTGTAGGGCGAACGCACTGCGGGGTGGAGAAGCCTCAGCTGTTGTGAAGCAGCGCCTATGCGCAGGCGCAGCATGGCGGGGCCACCCACCAGCCACTGGGTGGCAGCCTGGGGAGCCGCTGGGAATCCGAGCCATGCCTTTCAATCGACCTTTTCACAGCTCTGCAGTATCGCACTTCTCATCCTCATTTACAGTAAGCTGAGGCACAACTTGATTTGATTTGCTGACACGCTAGTGCCGCCCCTGCCATGCACATTCCACAACAGCTGGCTGCATCCTGCCGACATCAGAGCTGCACCACTCTGCCTGGGCCACAGCGAGGCTGCCGCCCACTGACACTTGTGCTTGTGCCCTGCCGTCTCAGTGGGCAAGCGAGCAGGTCGTGCCACAGTACCTGCCAACGCATAGGCGCGGGATACAGGTCCAGTTGCAGCAAGCCTGCAAGTGCAGGCAGGGATGTGGGCCCACATGGCGAACGCTCATCTGCCGCTGACCGCAGGCATACGTGCAGCCGACCATACACACCACCTTGCAGTGCACCGGCACCATGGGTAGCGCACTCACCACTCAAGGCAGCATGCGCGGCATCCTATGCTGTGGCTGCCATGGCCTGCCTGCCTGCCTGCCTGCACACAGCCCTCCACTCGGCGGCCGCCAGCTGCAGCCTCTTGGCCTTCAAGGTCTCAGCCCCCCTGCATCTGATCAGCAGGCAGGCAGGTGGGGGCCAGTCAACAACCATTGTGTGAGCAGGTTGTTCGGGCAGGTTGATTGGGCAGGCGGTAATGCAGCAGGCTGGCTTCACTCACCCCACGGCCTCCTCCCATGCAGCCCGTGCCTGCTGCAGCGCACACAACAGACAGCTGCAATGCCCAGCACAGGCAGCAACCCTCACCAGCACTGCTTTGGGTGTGTCGACTAAGCTGGGCGGGGGTGTGGAGCTATCACTGCGGCCGCCAAGCACAGTCTGTCGCGGAGCGCCGGCGCAACGGATCGCCTCTGCCACCAGCAGCAGTAGCAGCTGCCGCAGGCTACGGGTCCTGGTCCACTTGCACTAGCAGTTCCCGCTCCAGATATAGGTGCTGCAGAGGCAAAGGGTGCGGCACCAGGATCACTTGACACATTGCCAGGCAGCACGTGGCAGCAGGGCGAGCACCGGAGCAGCGGATGTGGGCCCAGGGGCAGTTTGTGCGCTGCTGGCACCCACCAGCTGGCACCCCCTCCCAGCCCGCACCAGCAGCGCACCAGCTCAGGCTGGTTCTGGCATTAAGCTACTGCCGCACCAGTCCCACAAGCTACGGACAGCTGCATTCAAACAAAACACACACAGCCTGTGCAAGCGACGCACCTCCTCCAGCTCTTTCTGGCAGGCAGCGCAGCGGTCCATGCTGCTGGCCGGCAGCTCCTCGGGCACACCCTCCGCTAGGTGTGGCTGCACTTCCAGGTATGGCAACACCAGCGGTGGCTTTGGCTGCCCTTTTTCCAGTGCCTCCAGCCGCAGAGTGCTGATTAGCGCCCACGCGTCGTGCCAGGCAGCTCGGGCGCGGAGCGAGGCGGCCACCCGCAAGCGCACGCGCACGCAATCGCGGCAGCACCCCAGGTCGGGAGATCGGGAGGCCAAGCATGCGTCATGCCGCAACAGGTGTGCAAAGGCCTGCAGAGCGCGGAGGCAGGATCGTGGGCGAACAGAAATGAGCGGTCCGGGCAGGGAACTGCTCACAGGGGACAGTGCACTGCACTCGCTGGTTTTGATGCTGCTATCACAGTGCACCTCCCAGCAGCGAGGCGGCGGTCGGCGGCGGCGGTCGGCGGCGGCAGCGGCGGCCCAGCAGCAGCAGCCAGCCGCACGGCCTGCAACACCGACTGGCACCTGATACATCGCGATTCGCATCCGCAGGACGCGCTTGGTCAGCTCCAGAAGCCAGGCCGCGTCGCGCTGCTCCGCAGGCTTGTCCAGCTCCTCGTTCCTCTGCTTCATGCAGCGGTGCAGGGCATCTCGGTACTTTGCGGTGCCCGGGATGGGCGGAATGCCCAGCAAGTCGGCCAGGGCGGAGAGGAAGCCGGGCATTGGGCGCACTAGAGCTGGCCAGCTGTGCCGCCACGGTTCGGTGCTTGTAGAGCAAACGAACTGCGTGTGGAGAAGCCCTCAGAGCTGTTGTGTGTACAGCGCCCATGCGCCAGCGCAGCGCGGCGGCGCTCTCATCACCCAGCCTGTGGAGCAGATCAGCCAGCCTCTTTTGCAGCATTCCCTCATCTTCCCGGCGGCCCCCTCGCCACCTGCACACGATGGACGGTCTGGATGCTGGAGTGATCCGTGCGGCCACCTCAGGTGGGCCGCACCACCATCCTTGCCTGCTTGTTGGAAGCAGCCATGGCGCTGGGCAGAGGCTGTGTGGCACCCTGGAGCGGGTGGAGGGGGTGGAGGGCGCGGTCGGCGGCGGGCCCGCCGCTGACGCTCAAGGGGGTTGCAGTGCGCCATGGACAGGCGGCCGGCCGGGCGCTGGATTGCCCGAGAGGCGTTGGTGCGTGCGGGCTGCGGCACTGTTGCACTCCACAGCATTGGTGGGCAGTCGATCCCTTCCTCCCGCTTGTTCACATCCCCGCAGAGGCGGCAGGCCTATCGCTGCTCATTGCGACAGTTGTAGGCACCGCTGGCACCATTGCTGCCAAGCTGCAAGGAGGCAGCAAGTGGGCGACGGCCACAGCGGGGTTGGTGCTGGCCGTCCCCGGGGGCCCACTTTCATGGCCAGCATGATTGTGCAGCAGGCAACCGGCAAGCCAGCGCTGCAGGCGCTGCAGGCGCTGGCTGCTGCAGTCATGCTGCCCTCCGGGCTGGCTGCCACCTTCATGTGGGAATTTGCAGCCGTGTCTCCGCCCTGGCAGCGGTGCCCCTGCTGCTGGCAGGCAAGCGACGTGCATGAGCTGCCGTGGCCCACTATCTGCTGCCCCGATGAGCTGCCATGGCCTGCCACCTGCTGCCTCAGAGCAGCCTGACAAAGGAGGGTTAGCAACTGCTCCCCCGCCCCGCTTCCGCCGCATGCTCGTGCAGGTGCCGCCTGCCTGTGCTCCACCAGCCACCCCCTCACCGCCGTGCGGCTGTCCAAGGCAGCCTTTGCGGCAGGGGTGGTTTACACCGTGCGTGCACCAGTCTGCCTGCTAGGCTGGCTGGATGTGTTCCAGGCCTGCTGTGCGGTCACATTTGCTGCTGTGGGGGCCGCTGCCGCACCAAACACAGTCTTTGGTGTGCCGGCCAAAATTCTGCTGCCACCCACCATATACCAGCACCTGCGCCACGACGGGGTGCTGTCCGGTGGGTTTGGGCAGGCAACGGTTTGTGGTTGGAAGGGTGCTGCGCGGTTGCAAGCCCTCGCCCCACAGCCACTGCTTCCACCTTGCATGTCACCAACACCTGCGCTCCTGCCCGTTACTCTGCAGCCACGCTGCTGCCCGACAACTGGAACTGGGAAACATGCTTCCTGCGCTCGGTCGCTGCAGGTGGGCGCCAGTGCGAGGGCGCTGTAGCATGGCTGCAAGCCTGGGCTGCTGCTGGGCGCACCCTGCACACTGTTGATTCTGGCCTTTCCCACTGCTTTACTGGCCCAACTGCTCTGCTCCCTCTGCACACCAACCCATGCAGTGGTGGTTTTCTCGCTCGTCTTGTTCGGGTGCCGCACACCCTTGATTGAGGCACTGCAGGCCTGGCTGGCAGGCAACACCGAGCCCGCCGCAGGGGGACCTGCCCCCCC
>VIYQ01003392.1:0-14224 GCA_009928355.1 Chlorella sp. CH2018 | reverse complement strand
CATCCCTCTCCACCCAGCCCACCTGTTGCCGCCAGCTAGCTGCAGGCGCTCACGGTCAGCCCGCAACGGATTGTACTCTGCATCAGGCTGCTGGACAGGCCCCTGCCAGCGATGCATCCCGGCTGCTTGAGCACGCGTGCCCGTACGGGTAAAGGTGCGGGGGCGGAAGCCCGCGTCAAGCAGCGCCTCAAGTATCGCCAGCATGTTAGCATGGTTGTAGCCGATGGCCTGCAGGCAGGCCAGTTAGGTGAATCAGCGTTACTTGCAAGCGCTAAGCGCAATGCTAGCAATTGCTTCAGCTGGCTGCATTGAGCTGGCATTGAGCCGGCATCGAGTAGGGCCTGCCATGCAAAATCTGGTTTGGCAGCCTGCCTGCGGGTGATCCTCCATGCATTGGCGCACTGCGGACTGCAGCCAGCGATCCTGCAAAAGCCGCGGGTAGCTTGTGCGTCAAAGCATGCTGTGCTTGCGCAGCAGCCAAACAAACATGACTTCATCATCACACTCACCTTCCAAGTGCGAATCTCGAGAGTGGACAGGACAGGGCAGGGATAGCACCACAGACTCTCTGTGTTTATTGTGATGCTCAGAATCAGCTCAACTCCATGAAAGGAGTCTAAGCGGGTGATGCCCCTGGCCAGCATCGCTCGCACCGCCGCAAGCCATCCGTTGTACATGGCTTTGTGCAGGGCCCGCGCGGTGGCAGGTGCACCCGCCTCAATCAGAAGCAATGCGGACGCCTCGGTGCCCCACACTCCGGCAACATGCACCAAGTCTTCTGGGCCAGACACCGCTGCTGCAGCTGATTTGTCCCGCAGCAGCATTTCCAGCAGCACCGTGCCGTTGCAGATGCTGTTGCTTCCTGCTGCAATCCTGAGCATGTTAGGCAGCTGAGCGGCCCAGCGAGGCCCCAGCAGCCGTGCTGCAGCTGACGCATGCTGCTCGATTGGCTGCAGCGCTGCAAAGGCTGCCAGCTGCAAAATGGCCATGCTGCTGCATTCTGCGGCGTAATGCAACACGATGGCTGCGATGCGCTGCAGTTCACCGGCCTGCAGCGGTGTGCTGAGCAGCTGCGCTGCAAAATGCTCCAGCATCTCGACAGCGCCAAGGCGTGCGATGACCTCAAAAAGGTCACTGAGCTCATCCTTTGCAGCTGGCAGGCTGAACTTGCCAGACAGCGATGCGCTGTACAGGTGATCCAGCAGCACTGTGGCTGTCTCCTCATAGCTCGAAGCAAGGGCAAACATCTTCAGTTGCGTGATGTCGGCACCGGCTGCCAACAGCTGCCGAGCCCGGCTCGCACTGCGGCCATAGGTTAACGCCACAATTTCCAGTGGTGTGGCTGGACCAAAGTGCCGCAAAACAACTTCACAGAGCTGCAGGCTGCGCACATCAGGTGCTGCACCCGCCTTGAGCAAGGCCGCTAACAGGTTCGCATCCTTCCGCCCCGCTGCAATGGCCAGGGCGGTGGCCTTGACAGACTGAAGGCTGAACATGGGATGCGCCGATTGGTCTGTGGATTCGGCCATTTCAGGGAACAGCCAGCGCACAGCCACGCTGCCTTTGCAGAGAGCATCTGCTGCTGCCACTGGAGCACCTGCTGCCACCAGCAGGCCAACTGCCTCCACATCACTGGCTATGGCGGCCGCATGAAAGAGCGACATTGGCTCGGTGGCTGCCAACAATGCTGCGCTGGCAAGCGGCAACAGACCGCAGAAGCGAGCATGCTCGCCCAGCAGCAGCGCCCGCAGCAGCAGCCACAGCAGAGGCTGTCCCTGCAGTGCAGTTCAAGGCAAAGGACCTAGTCATCAGACGGCAACCTGAATGCAAGCGTGTGCAAACTGTTGGTGCACAGGCTGCCTTACAGACGAACCTGGGATTGCAGCGCCGCCAGCAGCAGGCTTCCCACGGCGGGGCACATCTCTGAGCAGCGCTGCGCATCCGCCTCCCTAACTGCTGCCACATCAGCTCCAGCATCCAGCAGCAGCAGCGCCACTGCCTTGCCGCTTTCAGCGTGCGGGCAGTCAGCCACCACAGCCAGCGGCGTCAGCTGGCGGCTGGGCTGGCTGCTGGCATCCACTGAGACCGCTTCGGGAGAAGCACCCGCCGCCAGCAGCAGAGCCACCACATCGGCATGGCCCCGCCAGGCTGCAACCGCCAGTGCAGTGAGACTCCAGCCAGCCAGCTGCTGCTGGAGGTCCTCATCAGGTGCCAAGCTGGCCAGTGCATCGCCGCAGCACTGTGAGTCGGCTGTGGACAACGGCACGCGGGCAGCTACCAGCAGGCGCGCCGCCTCGACATCGCCTGTCATTGCAGCGGCGTGCCACAGCAAAACGGGCTCAGTGGTGTCCCGCTGCTCTGGGGTCGAGCCAGCCAGCAGCAGGCACAGCTGGTCATGGTCGCCGAACAGGATGGCCTCTAGCAGCTCATCTATGCTGAAGCCGGGCTGCCCGGTGGTCTGCAGCAAGCAAGGACGGGCGCAAGCACTATGGAGTGAGGTGCACAGCAGGGCGGGCAGGACGTTGGTGCAACGGCAAGGTGGCCCGGGAGGCGGCGGGCGCTCGGAGGCGGGGACGGTGGCGGTGGCGACGGCTGGCCCAGACGAGCCTGCCAAGCCGCCTAGCCCTCTTGGAGTGCATGCAGGCCACCCTGGTCGACAGACTGTTGCCACCGTGCAGGCAACTCGAAAGTAAACGTTGCTGCTCACCTGGCCGCCTGGGCCCTCAACAGCACTGGGGCCAGCTGCTGAGCCCTCAGCAGGGCTGCCTGAGCTCTGATGGTGCATGCCGAGAGCTGGGTGAGGTGTGTGCGGCTGGGCAGAGGCGTGTGCACAGCTGCGGCTTGTTCGGTGTGGATCAGAGTGACAGGCAGGCGGTGGAGCTGCAGGGATTGGTGCACAGCGCCTGCACAACTCGACCTGGGGCCCCATGCCGTGCGCTGCCGCCGCTGCCGGCTGCAGGGTGCACATCGCGTCCCGATCGAAGCGCCCACAGCAATGTGCGGTGCCAGAGCTCTCAAACAATCGTATGCCCCCCAGGATGCAGCAAGGCCACCTGTGCATAGCATCTGCGCTAGCGGCTGTCCTGTGCAGCTGCTGCGGCCGCTGGTGCCAAGGATGCCGGTGTGCCTGCGATCAGAGAGCTGCTGCCGCTAGGCAGTCCAACCCTGCCTGGCTGCTCATCCATTTCCCCCTGATGATCTGGCGCTCTGTCGCAACCCTTGCTGCCATCGCAGAACGCAGCCAGCATGCAATGATGCTCCCATCCCGCCCACACGCAGCTGGCCGCCCCATTTGTATGTCGTCAAGAACGGCGCACCCGTTCGGCTTTGCACTGCGCGGCCCTGGATCGCTGCCACGCATCCATCAAGACAGACACCTGCCACTGCATCTGCGCGTGCCGCTGCGGCACCAAACCTGCTGTGGGCGCTGCACTCGTCGCCCCAGCCCTTGCGGCGTGAATTGTGTGAATCTGCATGCCAAGTTGCTGGATGCACTGCAGCGATCAAATGAGTCCGTGGACTCCACACTGAGCTTGCGGCTCGGCAGCAAGCGGTTACAGCTTGCAGCACTGCAACAGACAGAAGTATGGAAAGAAGGCTGCAACAACGCAGCAAGAATGGTGGCTCGGCACTGCAAATGTGCGATGCATAGCATCATTGCGAAGCGTGCCACATGCAGGAACCAAGGTGAACAGGGTGGGTTGTGAAGCTTCGGCAAATTGCACCAAGTTGATGGGCGAAAACCGGCGGCAACGCTATGCAAAAAATCCATCTCACAGCAGCATGCAATCAAAACTTGAACATAATGGACCCATCCTCCAGCACAGTGCCGGGGCCCTCGGCTGCCGGCTCTGCTGCTGCGTCATCTGCGCTGCCACTGGCCGTCTCAGGCGCAGCCTGCAGCAGGCAAAGGAGGGAGGCAAGCAGCATTGAGTGAGGATGACATTCAGGCCAACAGCGCAGCTGCTGGGCAGACTGGGCAGAGAACCGAGCACCAGTAAAAAAGACAGCACCGTATCACCACCAGCAGCAGCATGCAGCAGCAGCGAGCACCGACAGGGCTGCAGTGCAGATCTGATCAGCCGTACGAATCCCCACACCCCCGCCTCAAAGTTCAACCCACCTCATCAAACGTGCCGCTCTGCCGCAGCTGCGTGCGCAGCGCTGCGGCGATCACATCCGCGCTGTCCAGCGCGCGCTGGCTCAGCTGCCGCTGCGTCTCCTCGCTCTGCTGGCGCGCGGCCACCTCGGCATCAGCCTGCAGGGGAGCAGGGGAGCAAGGGCAGGGGCAGGGGAGCAAGGCGTTCAGTTGGGCAGAGCAGAGCAGAGCGAAGAGAGCGTAGATGAAGCAGCTGTGAGAAGATAGTCACATCGCAAGGCATCAATCCTGCCCTCCTCAGCCTGCAGGCGGCAACCTGGGGGAAGATTGCGTGAAGCTGCCTAATGCTCACAGCACCACAAAAACGGCACGCTCTCAAGGCAGGCTCACCGCAGCGGCAGCAGCGGCGGCACGCTCTTCGCGCCGCGACGCCTTCTTCTTAGGCACCCGGCTGGCCACCTCGCTGGCAGCCTCAGCCTGTGCCGAGCCAGCGCTGGCACGCTGGTGCTCCAGCCCCGCCTGCAGCTGCTCCGCCGAAAAGTCAGCAGAGCCCGTGGCGGCAGTGACGGCGAGCGGTGCCCGCCTGGGACGGCGGCTGGGCACAAAGCGGGCTGCCGGGCGAGACGCCGTTGCCAGGAGCATGGGAGTTGCCATTCTGCGGCGCAGGGACAGGGTAAGGGCGGTCGGGTCCGGTGGCCCGCCGATGGGGGCCCGTGCGGGCGCTGCGCCGGCCAGACAAGGTTTGTGGGGACGATGCGGTGCCTGATCTGGCCCACAAGCCGGGGCAGGCTCACCTGCGGCGCTGCTTATCCCCCGAGCAGGGCGGCTGCTGCAGCTGCGGCCTTGCAAGGCTGGTCTTGCGAGTCTGCAGGCGCTGCACTGTGCGTGGCAAGCGGCAGGAGGCGGCTTTGACGGCTGGGGTTTTTGCCAGCGAAGCATTCCAAGCGGGCCGTCAAGCATGCTCCTGCCCTGTTTGAGCAAGCCTGCAATAGTTCCTAATTCTATTGGCGCACCTGCAAGCGATTCCCAGCACCCCCACAGTGCGCACCGCCTGCTTCTGCGCTGCAGCCCTCCCCACAGGGCCAGCCCGCTCGGCTGCTGTATCAGCAAGGTCCAGGCACTGACAAGAACTCACCGCCGTTAGCAGCGCCCCTGACCGCCGCCACCGCCTGCCGCCGCCGCCACCGCCCAGCAAGCGATGGCGACGGCACTCGAGAGCCCCAGCCAGCTCTGCACGGCCGCGGAGCAAGCACTGCTGCTAAGTGACTATAGCGGCGCTGAGGCGCACGCGCAGCGCTGCTTGGCCAGCCGCAGCGTAGCAGCCTCTGTGCAGGAGCGCGCGCTGGTTGTGGCGCTGCAGGCCTTGTGCGAGCAGGACAGGTGCGGCGAGGGTGGCACACGATTGCGCTGCAGAACGTGCCATTTTATCAGGGCTGGATGCACCCAGCCAGCCGCAGACCGCCTTCCGTAGCATACATTGTTAGACTCCCACTCGACTGCTGTGCAGAGTGGGCGCGGCGCAGCGGCTGCTGACCGACTGCTACCCTCGCCTCGAGGACGCTCCGCCCAATGTTTTGCTCGTTTGGCTGGCGCTGGCGGTGAGCGTTGAATGGGCTGGCGTGCCAAGAGTAGCTGCTTTGAGCTGTGACGGCGATGAGCCTACCCATGCGTCGGGCTGCACTTGCAACCGCAAACGCGCTCAGTTTGTAGGCACAGGATAGCCTCGCCTCTGTATCCGCCCAACCTCTGCCACTGCTGCCCGCAGATGGACAGCCAGCAGGGCGCCGAGGCCAAGCAAGCCATGCCCGCTCTGCTGTCCAGCTGTCAGCCGGGCGGTGCAGCAGGTGGGCGGGCAGGTGCGGTGCGATGAAATGAGCAGTGAGGTTGCCAAGCGGTTGGTGCGTGTGTTGAGTGTTGCCACACCCAGACGTTCGCGCTGCATGGTCTGTTTTGATCGCAAGTGAGACATTTCCACCACCGAGGCCTTCTTGCAGGCTGGAACGGACAGCAGTACCTGGCGCTGCTCCATCTGTACGTGTTTGAAGTGCTGCTGCGGGAGCTGCAGAACAGGGCAGGTGCGGAGTAAGGGCAGCCTGTGTCATCAGGCTGCAAATGTACTGCGCCATGTCCAAATGAGTGCATTTCTACTAGGCGTTGAGGTTTGCAGCCTGCCTGGCTGCATTATCACGAGTGCTTGCTGCAACCTCCCTGCCTGCAGAGGTGGCCCGCTGGGTGCAGTCAGCCGAGCTGCACGTCGCTCCAGACGAGCGGCAGCTGCTGCTGGATGAGCTGGCGGCCGGGCAGGCGGGGCAGCAGGCCAGCAGGTCCGCGGCACCACCATTGGACAGCCAGTCAGCAGCTGTGGCTGCGGCGGGCAAAGCAGCACATGGGGCCGCAGACGTGGCGGCAGCAAATGCTGCCACAGTTAGGCAGGGAGATGGAACAAGGCATGCTCGCCAGATGCAACGTGGGCAGATGCTTGCTGCTGACCAGCCGGAAGCTGTGGCAGCAGCAGCTGGTCATGCAGCACAAAAACCAAAGCAGCAGCAGCAGCGGCAATGGCAGCAAGAGCCAGAGATCGTGCCTGCCCCACAGCTGCAGAGTGCAGCAGACAGGAGCGGCAACAGCAGCGGCAGGAGCAGCAGTGAGCAACCGTCTGCTGTGCAGGCAGGCGTCGAGTGGCTGTGCCAAGCCCAGCAGCGGGCAGTGCAGGCGGCTGCAGCGTTAGTGCAGCCGCTGCTAGGCCGCCCTCCAGCCGGCAAGCAGGGCAGCCGCAGCACCCTTGCTGCCGCACACCCCAGTCCAGACCCTAAGCAGCTGTTGGGTGGCACTGTGCTGGGAGCGGTGCTGCTCTATGCGCTGTATGCAGAGCGGCAGTCCATACGGCGAGGCGCTCGGCGTGCACGACAGGCCGTGGCTACCGGCACCGTGCAGCTGCTGCGCATGGCATTCAGCCTGAGCGTAAATCCAGTGGCAACCAGCTCGCCAGCCTGGCGCTGATGTGCCTTGCTGCTAGCTTTGTTGCTGGACTGCTAAGGATGAGCGATTTGCACTGTGCAAGGGTGTAGCGATCTTGGCATGTAAAGTTGGACTGTGCATAGTGGCCAGCTGGGCAAGAGTTTTGTCTCATGAGGCTGTGAAGCGGCAGTAAACCTACTTGCATGCATCAGGGGTGAAGACCGCTAAACACACACGCAGCGTTGGCAGAACAGATTTGGCGTTTGGCCAGGAGGAGCATCTTGTGTTGATCAAAAAGATGGCAGCAGACGAGCAAGCTGCACTGTGCGAAACAAAGCAGACAATCAACTACTGATGTTGAAGAAAGTGAGAGGGAAAGACCCCGCGGAATGCTGATGGCAGCCAGCCAGGGCAAGGCTGGATGCACATGAGAGAGGGTCCTTTCACAGCTGCCGCCCTGCTGGCCGCTGGCTGCGGCTGCCTTGGCACCCTCGGCGGCAGCCCGTGGCCAGCGCTCTGGACGCGCGCCTATGGCCTCCCTGCCGCAGATCTTGCCCACCTCAGCTGTCACCCTGGGGCTGCTGGGCAGGAGCAGCAGTTGCGGCGGTTCGCAGCTGGGCCAGCGCGGGGCACACATGCTTGTGCCCGCCATGGGTCCAGTCGGCACGTGAGCAGGCGGTGCTGCAGTACCAGACCGCACGGCAGGCGCTGCGGTGGGGGATAACGCAAGGGTTCCAATTGAGTGGCTTAGCATCTGGCCTCAGGCTGACGCACCCTGCAGGCTGCCAACTGGACCATAACCGCCCGGTTCTCATTTGTGACCGCTGCACTTTGCGCATGCCCCTTCATGCCGCCCCAGCCCACTTCAAACTGGTTTGCTTTTAGCTCCCCCTCATCCCTCTCTTGCGCCCTCACCTGCACTGCTTGTTGCCCACGCCTTCACCCGCCGCTGGCCCACCCTTGCCTCCCAGGTTGGCGCAGCGCAAGTAGGCGCAGGAGCGCATGGCCGCTGCCTGTGCCAGCAACAGCTTGCCCTCACGCAGATCATCCTGGTCGCTGCGCCAAAAGTCCAGCAGGGCAACAGCCAGCCGGTTGGCAAGCGGAAGCGCCTTTTGCTGCAGCAGGCCCGCAATCGCCGCCTGGGCCATGTGCGCCTGGCTGGAGTCAATGGCAATTGACCACAGCTCGTGGGCTGCAGAATGACGGCTGCCAAGCTGCTGCATCACTGACTCGGGCAAGGCGGTAGCTGCTGCTGCCGCACCGCTCAAGATACGACCAATCGCCCCCAGGGGATATCCCAAAGACCTCTGCACAACAGCAGACAGGCAGTTAGGTCAGCAGTGGGACGGTTCATGCGTGTAGTCCTTTTCGGCACGGGCTGCCCATTTCGCTGTGTGTGTTGAGGTCTGCCTTTCATTCTGCCCACAGCAGCAGAACGATTAAGAACTTGCCGTTGGGTCACCCTTTGCCTCCAGCACAGCGCCGAGGGTGCCGGAGGCAACCAGGTGAGCTGCCAGGTGCAGCGAGCTCGCTGCCTTGCTCAGGGTGGGTGCAACGTTTGCCTCCTGTGCCTGGCCCTGCAGAACAGAACAGCGACACTTTGGCGTAACTTATGAATGGCATGGAATGGCGGCAAGCCTCGCATCGGAGCAGCGACAGCACACCCGGCACTCACCTGCAACAGTATGGCTATAAGCTGGCTGAGCATTTGAGGCACCTGTGGATTGGCCACCACCAGGGGCCAGCAGGTCGCAAGCGCTGTGGCTAGAGACTCGGCGGCCACGCTGCACACTGGCTCATCGCGCAACCACTCCCAAGCGCGTGTGTCAAGGAGCTGCTGCCGAAGCACCAGCCCTGCCTCACAGTGGGCCACTGCCATCCGCTGCAGCTGCATTGGCTCTGCTTCTGGGTTGCGGGACATTTGAGCCCCGCGCACGCTGTCCGCCGCCATCAGCAGGCATCCCAGGGCCCACAGCAGCACGATTTGCACGTCTCCGCTGCTCTGTGCCACAGACAGGCTCCGGTGCACGATCTTGCAGGCGTCGGTATGCAGCAGGAACACTGCGCGGCCAAGGTCAGCCAGGCGTGAGGCTCGAGCAACGTTGATGGTGCTGCTGCAGCTTTCTTTAAGCATCGCCGCCAACCCTCCTACGAGTTTCAGCACTGTGATGCTGAAAGTGGTTGCCACCGTTAGAGGCTCCCTGGCGTTGAAGCGCTGTTCTAGCTCACTCAAAGCTGGCAAGGAGCGTAGTGTGGCAGAGACTGCTTCACACCAGGGCACCAGCACTGCTGGGTTGAGCTGGATGGCTGCCATGCGAGTTCCCATCACAGCTCGCAGCAGCCCACGCAGCAACGATGCCATGTTGTCCCAGGTAACGATGTAGGCTGCCGCCTGTGACCAGGCACCGCTTGCCTCTGCAAGCCGCTCGGCCCACTGCAACAGGGTGGGCAGGCGTGGCAGCAGGGCGAGCAGCAGTGCGCTGGCTTGCTGTGCTGGCTCGTCCCACGTTTGGCTTCCTGGATTCAGATTGCTGATTTTCCTGCCAAGCTGGGCGCACAAGCTGCCCACCAGCAGCAGCAAGCTGTCCAGGACTGCCGCACGTGCACGAGGCGTGCCTGGCAGGCTGTCGTTGGGCAGCATGCTCAGCAGCTGGCAGGCTGGGCCCAGGAGCTGCAGGGCATCGCTGTCAATCCAGGTATCCTCAGCTGCCAGGTCTGCAGCCAGGTCTGCAGAGCGCTGCTTGGTCACCAGAACAGTTCCCAGGTGCGCCAGGTCATCCCAGCTCCATTCGATGCCCCGCTCCGCCAGCCGCTCTGCCGGCAGCTGCATGATGGTGGCTGCCTCCTGGAAAGCAGCCGCCAGCAGGAACGCCAGCAACTTCATCTGGGCATCCCAGTCGCCTGCAGGCAGCGCAGGAAAGGCGAGTCAGCGATGCCCTAGCGAAAACACGGACCCGCACTGCAACTGCCACCATTCCGCACCTGCTTCCCCTTCTGGAGCCTTTTCCTGGGCCAGCAGGGCTGCGTCTGTTAGAGCTGAAAGCCAGCGCGTCATGGTGCCAGGTGCAGCCATCTCGCTGACGGCATTCATGGTTCCTGCCTGGCTGGCCGCCGCCAGCAGCGTGCACATCAGGTGTGTCTGCAGGTGCAGCATCTGCGGCCACACACTGCTGGCCATGCCGCTGACATTCGGCTGTGACAGGCAGGTGTGTCCGGCGCCCAGCAGCAGCTGAATGCCGCTGGCAACTGCTGCGGCTGCAGCGGGGCCCAGATCCAAGCGCTGCGACTCCCCCACCGCCGCGCTAGCTAGGTGGGCGGCAGCCGTAAACTTGTAGAGCGCTGTGTTGTCGCTGGGCGCAGCCTGAGCGGCTTTGCCGCAGGCCAGCAGCTGGCGTGCAATCTCAGGAAGGGCTTCACTGCAAAGTAACAGTGGAGAAATAGCGTGATTTTTGACCTTGTTGTTTGTTCACAAAACTGAGGGCACTGCATTGGGCTAAAGAGCGGACCGGAGGCAGGCGGCTGGCAGCAGCCTACCTCCACTTGGCTGCATCGTCAGGGGCGCGGCCCTCGCTGCTCTGCTCCTCAGCAAGCTTCCTAGCCCTGTCCAACACGACGACGCTGCCAGCAGCGTCCTCGCTCGACCGAGTGAGCAGCTCCTGCAGCAGCGCCTGCAGCCTGCTCAGCACGCTCATGGTGACGAGTGCGGTAGTCCAAGGCAAACGGAAAGGACAGACGCCTAGGGTTGGTGGCATTAGAGGCGGCTGACGCCGCGGTGGCAGCGAGGTGGCGGCATGCTGATGCACACTGGCCCGACTGCATGAGCGCATGCCGTGACGTAGCTGCCATTTGCTAGGTACAAGTGCAAGATACTCTACGTGCGTTGGCATGCACACCACGGATGCCGAATTCACGATTGCCATCGCAGCGCCTGCAGTGCATGCTTTGCCCTGCCATGCCTGAACCAACACAGTCAAACCGTGTGCATCCATGCGCTGTCCGGGTTGACAACGTCCATCTGCCGGGTTGCAACTCACTCATGCACCAACATGTAGTGGTCGGGACAGCACTGGCTGTAGCGCCAGCACCGCGCCGCACCGGCGTGACGACGAACAGCAGCGGGCCGCATGCGAATGGGATGCACTGCAGGTGCTGCGTTGACCACGTTGTTCACGTGGAGCATGTCAATTGACCTGCTGGAGACTAAGCCGCAGGCATGGCCCTGGAGAGTGGCTGCCTGCGAACGGTTTGGTTAAAGGTGGCTCTGCCTGCACCAGCAGCGGCGGCAGCGCACGGCATGGGGCCCCAGGTCGAGTTGTGCAGGCGCTGTGCACCGATCCCTGCAGCTCCACCGCCTGCCTGTGACTCTGATCCACACAGAACAAGCCGCAGCTGTGCATACGCCTCTGCCCAGCCGCACACACCTCACCCAGCTCTCGGCATGCACCATCAGAGCTCAGGCAGCCCTGCTGAGGGCTCAGCAGCTGGCCCCAGTGCTGTTGAGGGCCCAGGCGGCCAGGTGAGCAGCAACGTTTACTTTCGAGTTGCCTGCACGGTGGCACCAGTCTGTCGACCAGGGTGGTCTGCATGCACTCCAAGAGGGCTAGGCAGCTTGGCAGGCTCGTCTGGGCCAGCCGTCGCCAGCGCCGCCGTCCCCGCCTCCGAGCGCCCGCCGCCTCCCGGGCCACCTTGCCGTTGCACCCACTTCTTGCCTGCCCTGCTGTGACATTCGTTCATGATTGGCTCCGTGCCATCCTCTCGTGCTACAGGACGTGAGGCAGCCTGGCCTGTTCCCAGATCAGCTGCTGGAGTCCATTCTTGCGGGTGACAATGACCGACTGCGCTCGCTGCTGGCCGCCGCAACCCGGGAGCAGCTGGAGGGCATTGCTTCAGCATGCCCCTACCATGCCGCCGCGATGGCCGGCAACGATACGGTAGTGCATCTGCTGGCTTCCGGCGGCGTGCCCATCTCCGCTGCTGATGAGGAGTGCTGCAGCACTGTGCTGGCCAGCTTTACATGCGACGAGAGTGCCCAGCAGCAGCTGTCTGGCTGGAACTTTTCAGCGCTGGGGCTGGCGGCCTGGCTGGGCCATACCGGCGCGGTGGCGGCCCTGCTGGAAGCAGGTGCAGCCCTGGAAGCCCTCTCAACTGACACCACCAGCGAACCCAGCCGCCAGCTGACGCCGCTGGCCGTGGTGGCTGACTGCCCGCACCGCGAATCGGGCGAGGCAGTGGCGCTGCTTCTGCTTGATGCTGGAGCAGATGTGGCCCCAGTGAGCGAGGCAGATGTGCAGCGCTGCGCCGAGATGTGCCCCGCCGTGGGCAGCCTGCTGCTTGCGGCGCTGCAATCCCAGGTGCAGTTTGAAAGGGTGCATGTCAAGCAAACCATTGCATTCAGGTTGCCGTCTGATGACTAGGCCCTTTGCCTTTTGCACTGCGCTGCAGGGACAGCCTGGGCTGTGGCTGCTGCTGCGGGCGCTGCTGCTGGGCGAGCATGCCCGCTTCTGCGGTCTGTTGCCGCTGGCCGGCCCAGCAGTGTTGGCAGCCACCGAGCCAATGTCGCTCTTTCATGCGGCCGCCGTGGCCGGTGATGTGGAGGCAGTTGGCCTGCTGGCGGCAGCAGGTGCTCCAGTGACAGCAGCAGATGCTCTCTGCCAAGGAGATGCGGCTGTGCACTGGCTGTTTCCTGAAATGGCCGAATCCACAGACCAATCGGCGCATCCCATGTTCAGCCTTCAGTCTGTCAAGGCCACCGCCCTGGCCATTGCAGCGGGGCGGAAGGATGCGAACCTGTTAGCAGCCTTGCTGAAGGCGGGTGCAGCACCAGATGTGCGCAGCCTGCAGCTCCATGACGTCGATCTGCGGTACTTTGGTCCAGCCACACCATTGGAAGTTGTGGCATTGACCTTTGGCCGCAGTGCGAGCCTGGCTCGGCAGCTGTTGGCAGCCGGTGCTGACATCACGCAGCTGAGGCTGCTTGCCCTTGCTGCGTGCACGGAGGAAACAGCAACAGTGCTGCTGGACCACCTTTACCGCGCATCACTGTCTGGCAAGTTCAGCCTGCCGGCAGCACAGCATGAGCGCATTTACCTATTTGAGGTCATAGCGGGCCTTGGCGCTGCGGAGGTGCTGGAACATTTTGCAGCGCAGCTGCTCAACGTACCTCTGCAGGCCGGTGAGCTGCAGCGCATCGCAGCTGCTGTGTTGCAATATGCAGCAGAATGGAGCGGCATGGCCATTTTGCAGCTGGCGGCCTCGGCAGCACTGCAACCAAACGAGCAGCATGAGTCAGCCGTAGCACGACTGCTTGGGCCTCGCTGGGCAGGCCAGCTGCCTAACATGCTCAGGATTGCAGCAGGCAGCAGGAGCTTGCGCAACACGATGCTGCTGGAGATGCTCCTGCGGGATAAATCAGCTGCAGCAGCTGTGTTTGGGCCAGATGACTTGGTGCATGTTGCCGGATCGTCGGGCACCGAGGCGGCCGCATTGCTGCTGATTGAGGCGGGCGCGCCTGCCACCGCACGGGCCCTGCATCAAGCCATGTGCCACGGATGGCTTACGGCGGTACGAGCAATGCTGGCCAGGGGCATCACCCGCGTTGACTCCTTTTATGGAGTTGAGCTGATCTCATGCAGGACGATGAACCCGGAGAGGCTGTGGTGCTATCCCTGCCCTGTCTTGTCCGTTCTGGAGATTCGCACTTGGCAGGTGAGCCATGCTTATAGAGCTGTGTGTCACGCAAGCACACTGTGGCAGCATGGTTTGATGCACAAGCTACTGCTTTTGCAGGATCGCTGGCTGCAGCCCGGAGTGCGGCAATACTTGGAGGATCACCCGCAGGCAGGCTGCCGAACCAGATTGCTTGCATGGCAGGCCCAACTAAATTCCAGCTCAATGCAGCCAGCTAAAACACGTGCGTGCAATGCTGACTCACTTTCACTGGTCTGTCTGCAGGCCATCAGCTGCCACCATGCCAACATGCTGGCAATACTAGAGGCGCTGCTTGACGCGGGCTACCGCCCCCGCACCTTTACCCGAGCTCAAGCAGCCGGGATGCATCGCTTGCAGGCGTCAGTCCAGCATGCTGACGCAGAGTACGATCCGCTGCGGGCTGACCGTGAGCACCTGCAGCTAGCTGGCGGCAACAGGTGGGCTGGGTGGAGAGGGATG
>VIYQ01003391.1:0-11597 GCA_009928355.1 Chlorella sp. CH2018 | reverse complement strand
TGAAGCAGGCACTTGTGGAGAGCTGGACACATTGCAGCTCGAGGGGGTGACAGAAAGCAGCGCAGCGCGACTTATGCAAGCCGCCTGCCGGCGCGGCCGGCGGCACTGCCTTTTCTGCCGGCACAGCATGCCCTCTTGTTCCCACATTGCCGTCTGCCTGGTTGCTCGTGAGCGAATCTCAGGCTGAACCCCTGCGTGTTCTGCCCCACTACAAACTCCCCCTGTGCAGCGAGAACGACATCCGCCTGCCCTTCTACGTGCGCGGCCCCGGCATCAAGCCCGGCCAGGTTCTGCCCCACATGGTGAGTTTCTTTCGTGCTTGCTTGTTTTGTTGGTTTGCATGTCTGGCGGGTTTGCACGTCTGCCTTCCACTCAGCTTGCGTTGTGTCAGCAGTGTCCAGCCAAGCCTTGCTGAGCATGTGCAGCCGCTGTCCATGTGGCGTCCACCCCGGCAGATGTGGCTAGCAGATGTGGACCCCAGTGGTGGGTGGTCCAGCTGCACCCTCTGATCTCCATTCCCGTTCTCAGCCAACACACTCGCTCTGTGCCTGTTTCCCCTCAACGTGCCGGTTCCCCCTCCCACTGCTGCGGCTAACAACCCCTCCCTGCAGGTCGGCAATGTTGATTTTGCGCCCACCTGGGTTGAGCTGGCGGGCATTGAGGACCCGCTGGCCGCCACCCGGGACGGCATTTCCCTGGTGCCCATCCTGCTGGGCCAGCCTGATGTGCTGGAGAACCCGGAGCACCACCGCGTGGGCATCCTGGTGAGTGGATGGCATTTGCCTTTTCTTCGTTGAAATAAAGGGGCGGCGTTGGCAGGGGGTGGGCTGCCAATGAGCGGAGCTGCACAGTGCTCTGCGTGTGGGGAAGGCTGCAGTGTGCGGGGCGGGCTGGGCAACAGTGCGCAGTTGTACGCAATGCATGCTAGGCAGCGCGTGCATCTGCATGCAATGCCTGCGTTGCTGCACTTGCTTGCCCCGCAGATTGAGAAGCCGGCCACCAATGGCGGCAAGGACCAGTGAGTAGCCTCTTTCCTCTTGCCATCCATCTTGCTGCGCTCTGGTCACGCTGTGCTCCGCAGATTGAGAAGCCTGCTACCACGGGCAAGGACGATCAGTGAGTGGCATGGCCGCGCTGCAGTGCAACACAAGTGTGAAATGGATGTGGTTCCCTCCTTCCTCGTGCAGCTGCTGACCCAGGGTCAATGTGCCATAATGGCACGATGCCTGGCAAATGAGGATGCAAACCAATGCAAACCAACCGTGCTCCCCCCGCTGTGCAGGTTTGTGTCCATCCTGACCCCTGTGCGCGATGTGCTGAACGACGTGTTTGCGGGCTACCGCCCCCACCTGCTGGCCAACGGCTCCTGGCCGCAGCAGGTAGGTGGTGGGTGAGGGGGAGGGCTCAGTCTGGCTGATTGACTACACCCGCTGCCACATGAGCTAGCTTGCTTTGGCACGACAGCTGCTGACCTTCTGTGCATGCACACTGCCTGTGAGCGGGCAAGGTGCGCTTTGTGAGCTGCGCTGCTGTCGCTCTTGCTACGCATGCCGCAGCTATCGGGAACAACTGCCGCTGCCCTCCCTCGGCACAGGTGCTGGACTGGGAGCTGCAGGGCCACGACCTGCCCGCCGACTGGGCCAAGCGCGTGGAGGGCAGCTCCGAGTTCTACGGCGGCCTGGGCTTCGAGAGGTCGGCTGGCTTCCAGATCGTGAGTCAGAGTGCAGCTGCTTGACTCACAGGTGCCGCACAGATGATGAATGCAGTTCACTGACACGTTGGGCAGCGCAGAGGGAGCGCCGTGTCTGCTGTTGCCGCACCAGCTGCTGCCACAGCGGCTCGTAGCCAGTCAAACGTTGATGCCATCTCTCCCTGTTGTCTGCTGTGCAGTATCTCAACATGACGAACGAGGCGGGCTTGCCATCTGAGCATCCGCCATGTCCAGTTTTCTGTGCAAGTCATTCCCACTCTCTCTGTCTCTCCTGAACGCAGTATCTCAACATGACCAAGGAGGCGGGCCTGACGCCGCGGGGCGTCATCCTGGGACTGAACGTGAGGCGTGGCTGCTGGAGCTGGGAACTGAGGGGTCGGATGCATAGGACAGCGCTCGGGGCGGGCGTTGGCTTGCAAGCCCTGCCTTACCTGCTGCGGCCACTGCGCTGTGCCTGCTGCTTGCCTCACTGAACAGAGCAAAGCAAAGCAGCAGGCTTCCCCACTGTTTGGTGCACGCCTCACTCGTGCCTTAACCCTCTGTGGTTGGCATAAACACAGGAGGACTTCCCGCTGGCTTACTACGGCCTGCGTTACCAGGACAAACACCACAAGTACAAGTACATCGAGACGCCAGGTGGGTAACAACTCGGGAGTTTGGATAGAGGGAGGGCAGACGCTGCGTGGCTGCCGGCAGCAGCCGCGGTGGTGTGCGTTGAAGGTCAAAGTGTACCCACCAGCCGCACCGAACCAGAGGGCACTCCGCTCCCCTGTTGTGTTTGTGCAGAGGGCTTTGAGCTGTACGACCTGAATGCCGACCCGCACGAGGTGGACAACTTGTTTGACCGCGCGCCGCGCTCGCTCATCGCCGCGCTGCAGGGCCAGCTGTCGCTGCTCAAGGCGAGCGCTGCTTCTGCAGTTTTACGCGTTGCTGGGCGCCGCACTTGCGCGTTGCCGCCTCAAATCACGCAAGCTCCAGTAGCTCAGGGCGGGCGCTGCTGCTGCTGCTGGCACGGGCCGCACAATGAAGTGTTGTTTGTCCCGCCCTATCACGGACCCCTGTGCTGCCCACCACCAAACCACCCACGGCCGCTGTTCTTGTTGCTGCGTCTGCCCTCTGCAGGTGTGCCGCGGCTCCACATGCCACGTGCGCAACATCAACCTGCTCACCGGCCTGCCCAAGTCGGCCTTTGAGCTGGACAGCAGCAGCGTGCTGGAGCTGTGAGGGCAGCAGTAGCGGAAGCAAGGCAGCTGCCGCTGCTGACCGGCCTGCTGCTGAAGGCGCTCCAGCTGGAGCGGAACAGCAATGTGCTGGAGCTGTGAGGGCAGCAGCAGCGCAGCAGACCGAGGGCAGCAGTTGCAGTGAGGCGGCAGCGGGCCACAGGCAGCAGTGGCAGCTGTGCAGCAGAATGAGAGCAGCAGCGGCGTCCAACAGCTGCTCTCCGGCTGCCCTGTCCAACCAGACGCCACCTGGCAGGCGTCTCTGCAGCCATGATGGAGCAGGGAGCCGGAGATGCAAGGCTGCATTTGGCAGCGGCAGCCACCTGACTGGGTGCAAGACCAGCGCGCCGTTATGCATCAGCGCTGGTCTTCCAGGGCAATCTTTATCATGTTCATTCTTCTTACATTCGTATCCTCTGCATTTGAGTTGTAAGGCATTTAGTTATGGTCCAGCGTGCAGTCGCGGTACGCTTGTCGGGGAGAAACAGCTGACGGGGCGGTGCAGCGACAGTGACAAAACCTAGAGGCTCGTCCGCCACCTGCTCTACACACGACCCGCCTGAGCGGGTCAGCAACGTCAATCGGAAGGAAGTCCGCCCCAGCAGGCTGCTTGCGTCCTCCACCACACTGCCTGGCCGGCCCGAGCGTCCCTGCCGCCTTGGAAGCTGTGAGGCGAGTGAACGATGGCAGGCTGAGCAGGCGGTGCCCCAGTGGCACCCTCCTGGCCACCGCCGCGCCGCCGCTGCCGCGCCGCCGCCGCTGCCGCTGCCGCCATCATGGCCATGCGGCTCAGCGGCTGCTGCCATCCCAGTGGCGCTGCCATCAAACGCCCTCAATCTCGTACACCTCCCGTTCCCATCCCACCACAGCTCCACCCGGCATCCAATGGACAATGTAGCCCAGTTGGTGCGCGCACTGCGCAATGATAAGCAGCGCGTGCGGCAGCTCTCAGCTGCCCGGCAGCTTAAGTCCCTGCTGACCCTCTCCGCGCTACGGCGTGTTGGCGCTGGGCCGCCGCAGCTGGAGCAGGAGGACACACACAGGGCCTTCCTAGCAGCCGACGGCATGCAGGCAGCAGTGCGACTGCTGAACAGCAGTATCGGCGCAGCTGAGGCAGCAGAGCTGCTGTGGTGGGCGTGCAGGGTGCCCACTGGGATGGACGATCTGGCGGCAGCCGCAGCCCAGGCCCTGGCAGCGGCAGGCGGCGTCGCACCACTTTGTGGAGCTGCTGCAGGACACAGTGGCAGACGACGGCGGGGGCAGGGCGCACTGGGCAGCTCTCATGACGCTGTCCCATGCGGCCAAGTGGTCAGGCGCTGTACAGGAGGCAGCAGTGGCGGCGGGGTGTGTGCCGCGGCTTGCGGCTCTGGTGAGGGAGCTGGCCCAAAAGGAGGCGATCGGCATGGATGATCAAGCGTTTGCGGACCTGGCGCCAGCGGTCGGCATACTTGCCACCCTGGCGTCGAACCATGCAGAAGCGTTGCTGTCGTCTGATGCGGTGGACGCACTTGCGCAGCTGGTGCAGCTGGTGCAGTGGGACAACCCTCACGCATCGTCCACCAGGGGCAGTGCAATGCATGCGCTGTACCGGCTGGCACACCAGCACAGCGGCCGCCGAGCAGAGGCCGCAGCAGCCATTGCAGCTGCTGGCGGCATCGCAGCTGCTGTGCAGTGCCTGCGCAGTGCGGAAGCTGCATACCATCAATCATACGAAGATTTCAGGGTGCCGCAGATGGCGGCTGGTCTGCTGGCTAGCATGGCCGAGGCGTGCCCGCAGCTGGCAGCTGACATTCGTGCAGCCGGTGCGTTGCCGCGGCTGGAGCACATGCTGCACCACTCTCCCACCACAGAGGAGCGCGGCTGCGCGGTCGCGGCCCTGGCAAGCCTGCGACGGGCGGCAGCGATTGCTGCGGTTGAAGAGATAGCGGCTGCAGATGCACCGCCGGGAGAGCACCAAGCAGCCAGCCTGAAGCCCCCTCGCATCTGTGCTGCACCTGGCTGCTGCAACACACGCGGACTGCGCAAGTGTGGCGGCTGCCACACCGTGCGCTACTGCAGCCAGGAGTGCTGCCGTGCACACAGGCCCGAGCACAGAGCCGAGTGCCGCCGCCTGCAGGCCGAGGCGGCAGCTAAAGCACTGGCGGCTGGTAGCGCAGAGGACTAGGCACTGTCCATTGGCAGTGCGGCCGGCTGGCCTATCCACACACGCTCTAATGGCACAGTCCGCTGCACTGCTTTTGTTTTCTCGCTGCTGCGCAGCGCTTCATGCCCTGCTTTGCGTCCCCTAGATCGCGCCGTGCCGGCTGGCACTGCATGCTACTCTGTTCATGCCTAGCTTGTTTGTGCCCTGCTCGAGTGTGTTTCGCATTGCAGAGTGCTTGCAAAGACCTCTGTAAACAGTATGCATTCAGCTTTGCGCTAAGAGGAAGAGCAGATCAGGGGCACAGCAGGCGCTGACCGAGCGGCGGCGGCAGTGGCACGCAGAGCCCCCCGCCGATTGCTTGCACTGTGCACAGCCTCCTGTGTTTCGTATCGAGGTGGAACGGCCTGATCGGGCCGCCCTGTTTGCGTGCTTCACCACACTCTAGCCGACCCGAGCGTCCCTGCCGCCTTGGAAGCTGGGTGTGAGGTGAGGGAACGATGGCAGGCTGAGCAGACGGTGCCCGAGCAGCCTGCTGGGCACTCTGCTTGCCACCGCCGCGCCGCGCCGCTGCCGCTGCCACCATCTCAGCCGCTGCTGCCATCCCACGGGCGCTGCCATCACACACCCTCGATAGGTACTCCATTCAACTCCCTCCCCGGTGCAGCTCCCACTCAGCTTCCAATGGATAATGTGGCTCAGCTGGTGCGCGCTTTGCGCAACGACCGGCAGCGCCGGGGGCAGCTCACCTCCGCACAGCTGCTAAGCGGCATACTGCTCGCCTCTGCTGTGCGGCCTGCTGGCGCCGCGCTGCACCTGGTGCAGTTGGATGCACACAGCACCTTCCTGGAGGCCGGCGGCATGCAGGCAGCTGTGCGCCTGCTGACCAGCAGCATCGGCGCAGCTGAGGCCGCAGAATTGCTGTGGTGGGCGTGCAGGGCGCCAGATGGCCGGGACGATCTGGCGGCAGCGTCAGCAGACGCTCTGGCGACAGCAGGCGGCGTTGCGCCGCTTGTGCAGCTGCTGCAGGACCCAACGGCACCCAGCAGCGGGCGCGGGGCACACACAGCACGCACTTCAGCTCTCAGCGCGCTGGACGTTGCGGCGAAGTCATCAGATGCTGTTCGGGAGGCAGCAGTGGCGGCGGGCTGCGTCCCTGCTCTGTTGGCCATCCTTAGTGAGGTAGCTCAGCAGGATGCATTTGCGGATATGGACAAAGCGGCGCAGTCGGATCTGGGGCCAGCGGTCGGCATACTTGCCACCCTGGCGTCCAACCATGCAGACGCGCTGCTGTCGGCTGGTGCAGCGGAGGCGCTAGTGCAGCTGCTGCGGTGGGGCAACCCTAGGGTTGGCGCCATCTCTGCTCGGCACACTGCAATGCAAGCGCTGCACCAGCTGGCACACCAGCGGGGCGGCCGCCAAGCAATGGCTGCCACAGCCATTGCTGCAGCAGGCGGCGTCGCAGCTGCAGTACAGTGCCTGCAGGCAGAGCTTTGCGGCGATGTCAGGATGCCGCAGCTGGCAGCCAGCCTGCTGGGCGACATGGTTGTGGCATGCCCCCGGCTGGCAGCTGACATTCGTGCAGCCGGTGCGGTGCCGCGGCTGGAGCACATGCTGCGCCACTCTCCCGCCACAAAAGAGCGTGGCAGCGCGGCCGTGGCCCTGGCAAGCCTCCGGCGGGCGGCAGCTGCAGCTGCGGCTGAAGAGATAGCGGCAGCAGGTGCACTGCCGGGAGAGCCCCAAGCCGCCAGCCTGAAGCCCCCTCGCATCTGTGCTGCGCCAGGTTGCGGCAACACAAGCGGCCTGCGCAAGTGTGGCGGCTGCCACACTGTGCGCTACTGCAGCCAGGAGTGCTGCCGCGCACACTGGCCCGAGCACAGAGCCGAGTGCCGCCGCCTGCAGGCCGAGGCGGCAGCTGAGGCAGAAGAGGCGGCAGCGGCAGCAGGCTGCGCTGATGTGCCTGCCTAAGGAAGATGAGTAGGCAGTGGGGTGAGGCATGCCCGGGTCACATACTGCTCGGCAAGCAGTTCCCACCACATCACGAAATAGCGCGTAACGTGTTTTCTTCATTGTTCTGCACTGCCTGGCCCTCGTTGCGACCGCACGTCCACAGGTACTGTGTGTTGTGATTTGCTTGAGGATGTGACACGTTGCAGAATGGCGCTTGCCAAAGAGGGTCACGAAACCGGCAGTGAGCTGAAGGTACAAGCAGCCAGCCGAGAGTGTAGGGACCTGCAACTGATTTGGCCACAGCAAGGCCATATACAAGTATCAGAGAAACAGTAGAGGGCATGGCAAGTGGCAGCGCAGGGACAGGTTAGGCAGAAATGTACGCTGCACAGTGCAGCGCGAAGTAAACAGTGACAAGTAGTTGAGAAAATGGCAGAGAGGGCCGCGGTTGGGCCGCCGTTGGCTGCATAAACAGTGCAGCAGGCAACATCAGGCGCCGGCAGCAGCGCGGGGTTGGCCGCCAGCAGCAGGAGGGCATATGCATCAGAAGCAGAGGGCAGCAGCCAGCAAGCCACTGCCTAGCAGAATCGGGAATGGCAGCTGCCGCTCTACAGAGAGTTCATCTCTCGCAGCCGCTGGGCCTGCTGCCGGCTCTTCTGCTCGCTGTCTGGAGACGCATTCTCTGCCTCACCACCTGCTGCCTCGCCGCCGCCCGCTCTGGACTTCTTGGCATTGGGTGCAGCGCCGCCCAGCGGGGCCTGTGGGTTGCCGAGCAGCCGCCGCTTCTGCCGCTGGTGGACCAGCAGCTCTGCCTTGCTGTCCCGCAGCTTCACAATCTGCTCATCCTTCTCAATCACCTGCGCCTGCAGCAGTGGCGAGGGCAGGTGGCGCGGTGGTGTAGCAGTCGCACAGCAGGGCGACCAGCAGCACTGGGGCAGGTTCCAGGCCAGGAGGCACACAGGCACTGCACATCCATTGTGCCAGGTGTGGCATCCAGCTGTTTCGGGCGGCTGCGCGCACATGGGTGCACATGCACAGGCAGCATGCGCGGCTTGCATCGCTGCCACACTGCGGCAGCGCACCGTGAGCTTGGCAATCTCGACACGCTGCTCCTTGATCACTCGCTCCTGCTTCTCCACCTGTCGCTGCCGCTGCTGCAGCTGGGCCTGCAGGCAGCGACAGACGGACACAGCTTCAAACGAGCGTGTGAACGTGGGCCGCCTTGCGGCATAGCATTAAAAACAGCACACTCCAGGAACCTGCCAACAACCTGCTGGCACCCTTGCGGCCACCCTTCTCGGCCACCCTGCTCGGCCCGACTGGTGTTGCAACCCACCTCCAGCTCCCGCGTCCGCTTCCTAACCTCCTTGGCAATTCTGCCGGGCAGCGCGCCCTGCAAGCAGGCCAGCTCGTCCTGCGGGAAGGGAGTGGGGGCGGTTCACCACTTGGCGGTGCCGAAGGGATGCTTTGCCAGGCCGGCGCTGCTCACATCTCTGGGCACCGCCGCCGCACCGCACGCGTGCCCGCACAAACCACTGCAATAGCCAGCCGCAACTGCTTCTCCCGCAGCTCCTCCCCCATTGCCTCAGCCTCCATTTCTGCCTCCTCCTTCTCCTCCAGCGCCCAGGCCGCCTGTGCGGTGCAGCGCAGTGGCAGTTGTCAACGGGAGCATGACGGGGCCAATGGGGTTGGGTGGGCACTGCAGCCATCCCCCATGCCCGGACCAGGCATGCAGGCGGTCAGATTGAAGCAGTGGCCCGACTCCCTCCACCACCGCAGCGCATGGCGCACCAAACAGGCAGCTGCACGCCTTGAGCCTGCCACCCACCTGGTTTTCAAGCTCCTCCTGCTGCAGCAGCAGCCGCTCCTTGTCTTGCTCTCTGCTGTCGAGCACCCTGCACACACACAGGAGGCAGCCTCGCCAGGCTGTGCATTCTGGGTGCTAGCTGACCAGCAGCACTGCAGGGCCCCGGCGCCGTGCATCATGAAAACCAGCATCGCACAGGATAACCTCGCCATGCGCGCACAGCACAACACCCATCAGCAAGAAACAGAACCGCTGAACAGCAAAATAGCTGCTGCATGCACCCTGCCATAGCCTGCAATTGCTCCTGGATGTCTCGCTTGGCCTGCTGCATGCGCTGCGCGGCCTGCTCCGCACGCAGCAGGTCGGCACGCAGCTGCGCCACCATGCCCCCAATCTGCTCCTCAGAGGGCTGGTGGCTGCGAGAAGGTTGGGCGGCGGCGGGTGTGTGCGGCGAGAGGATGAGCGAGCGAGACGGCAAAGTAGCGCAGCAGGGCACGCACACATGCAGGCAGCGGCAGCCGCCCCCCTTCAGCAGCTATCGCTGCACCGCCACAATGCGCTGCCCCGCACAGCCCACAGCAGCAGCGGCAGTACCAGCACAGTATTGCCCCTTGAAGCACGGTGCTCAACTTGCGGTGATCAACCCCCGGACTAAGCACCCAGTCACCAAGCCAGCCAGCAGGGCACCCACCCTGCCGCCTGTAGCTCTGCAATCTGGGCACGCAGCTCCTCGATTTCCTTGGCTTGGCGCCGCAGCACCACCGAATCATCTTTCACCTCATTCACGCAAGCCGTGTTGACCACCTTTTTGGCGCGCCGTGCAAAGTCAAGGGTGCTGCGGCGGAGACAGGAAGAGCAGGAACATGGCCTTGCGCAGCGGCGGGAGAATAGAGGGCAGGCAGGCAGCGGTTGCCACCCTGTCTCTGCACCAGCTGCACCCTGTCTCTGCACCCCGTCGCCCTGCCCATCCGCGAGCAAACCGCACTGAGATGGTGCACCTCTCACACACCAAGCACCGCACCAGCGCACCCACCTAGCCGTCTCTTCCGCATGAACCGCAGCAGGCGAGACGGTGCAGATGAGCGCGGTCCTTGAGTTGCCGCCCAGGCTGGGCTGCAGGATGCGCGTCAGCTTGGAGTCACGGAAGGCCACGTGCGGGCTGCCCTCGCTCAGCTGCTTGATCACAAGGCCCAGCTGGGTCAAGCTCTTGTTGATGGCGGCGGCCTGCGGTGGTGCGCGCAAGGGGCAGAGAATGACCACGGGGATGCATGAAGGGGCGGAGGGAGTGACGCCGTTCAGGGCACGCGCCTGCCGCTCGACCTGGAAACGAGCGGCGTGTCTCAACCAGTGCTGAGCGCCGCTCCCTTCAAGAGGCCTTATCCAAGTAGGGAGCCTCCTTGGAGTGAGCCGGAGTGAGCCGTACCCATCGAAGCACAGCTGCTGACCTCCAAGTTGACTCCGCCCCGCCCCTCACCTCCTTGGCGCGGTGCCCCTCTGCCCCCGTCTTGCGCTGCTTCTCGCTGCCCGCCAGGTCGGCAAGGGTCAGGGCCGCCACACGCACTGCGGCGTCCTGCGGGGCGCAGCAGGGGAGAGGCGAGGCAGCTGGTTGGAAAATCAATTTGCTCCCATATGTTCAGGCAGAATCAGCCGCGCCTGCCCTGCTCTGCATCACAGATCGCGCAGCGCAGCATGCACAGCACAGCCCAACACAACGCTGCCCCACTGGCGCCACCCAGCCACCCACTCCGTGCACACACTCACCTCCTTGCGCTGCTGGCTGGGCCACGACTCCAGCACCGCTCGGAAGATGGCGTGCGAGCGGCTGCTGGCCTTGTTCATGCGCGTTTCGCCGTAGCGGCGGTGCCGCTCCCCCATCTCCAGAAGCTCCAGGGCCTGGGAAGCAGGCGGGAGGTTGGCAGCAAGGTGGAGTGAACGCAGTGTGGGACACATGTTTTCGGCACAGCAGCAGGTTGATTGGCATTTCAGTGCAGTAGGCACACCCTGTTGCGCGCACCTGCTCTGGCGAGGACACAATCTCCTCCCGCAGCCCCTCCACAAACGGCTGCCCCTTCTTCTCCTCGCGAATCTGCATGTTAGATGTCAGTTCAGCCAGCTCAGCAGCAGGTGGTTGGCCTCAGTGAATCTAGCAGCAGTCTGCAGCGTGTGAACACCAGCTTCTTGCTAGCCACCCGTTCCGCAGCGCAAGCCAAACAAACCAGCTGGCCCTCTACTCACGCCCGCAACGCTGCTCCAGCCAGGCAGTGCGTTCTAAACCCCTCAACCTCACCCGCAGCGCTGCATTCTCAGGCGCCAGCAGGTCGCAAACTTCTTCCTTGTACAGCTGCAGGGCAGGCGTGGGTGGGAGGGATGGGGTATCTGTAGTCCAACATTAAACGCTCGAACGCCCAAACGCCTCCCACCGGTTGAGCACAGCGGCAAGTGCTGCAGACCGCGAGGCCGCTAGAGTGCAGCCACATGGCTGGCCCAGCTCGCTTGCACCCAAGCCCACAGCACGCCCAGCAGCTTCCCCCGCCCTCTTTAACAAAAAGACAGCGCACCTCGAGGTATGAAACGCGGCACAGAAACTCTCGCTCCGGGCAGCCGGCGGCCAGATGGAACAGGCGGCGCAGCGCACGCGGAATGACGCCAGGGTCTGCAGCCGCGCCCTTCATCGTGTGCGTCTTTCCAGAGGCGGTCTGACCGTAGGCGCATACAGTGGCGTTGAAGCCGTCTACCACCTGGGTGCGCAGGTGCAGGGGCGGAGGGGGT
>VIYQ01003386.1:0-10536 GCA_009928355.1 Chlorella sp. CH2018 | reverse complement strand
GGGGGGCAGGTGTGGGGTGGGCAGGACGAAATGGCGGCAGGCCAGGACAGGCCAGGATCACGCCCCAGTAGATTGCCCCCACATGGCAGCATGTCTGCTGCCTCGAGTCCTGCTCTGGCAGGTAGGGAGGGCCTACCATGCGCCCTTGTAGGCAGTGGACGCCGGGTGCCAGCGCAGGCCGTAGCTCAGGCCGGCGGCCAGGAACGTCACTGCGCCGGCGGTGAACAGGGCGTCACACAGCAGCACCTGCGGCACCGACAGGCTGCCCTGCAGGAGGCAAAGAAGAGAGGGACAGAGGGCAATGAGAAGGGTGGTGCAAGCATTGTATGGCCAGGGTTTGTTTGCAGCTGGGCCGCGCCTGGGCAGCCAAGCGCATGACGAGGCGGTTGGAGGACTTAGGCTCCCCACCAGCAGGCGGCAAGGGATTATTCCCCCAGCCACCGAGCAGCTGTTGGGTCGCTGCTCTCCATCCTGCAGCCGTGTACCTTCAGAAGGGACTGGGCTGGGCCCCAGACTGCCGCCGTCGAGCTGCCCAGCAGCAGGGCGGCACAGGGCAGCCACAGGGCTGTGTTGCTGCCTTGGGCTGGCTTGGGCATGGCGGGTGCTGGAGAGGAGCTGGCAACGGCTGCAGAGGGCAGAAACGGATGAAAAGTTGTGCAAGACATATGCATCGCGGCGGCAGAACCCTGGCCCGCGCACCGCACGCAGGCGGCGAGCGGGTGGCGGCGGCAGCGGCGGCGCACCTTGCAGCGGCAACCGGGAGGCGCGTGGTGCCAGTAGCGCCGCTCGTGCGCGAGTCGAGGGGCGCTGCAGAGCTGTGACGGGGGCGGAGACGAGGGCACAAGCCAACATCCGTGGGCTGAGGGTGCTTAAACAGGTCTGCTGCAGCTCAACAGCGAAATTCAGGGTTGTGGGAAGGGCGATAATGCGATCGGAGCCGACAACTGGCGCGCCAAGAGCACCCCCAGCGGCAGCGGGCACGGCAGCGGGCAGAGGCGGCGGCAGCTGGTCCACTCAACGCAGGTCAGCTTCTCTGCAGTCTGCGCCACCGCTGCAGCTGCATTTGGTCAAGCACGTGCTCTCCAGCATCTGATCTGTGGCTGTCTAGCGCATAGCCGTGGCCTGCTGCTCTTCCCAACCGCCTGTCATGTCCACCCCGAATGCCTGTTCCTGCCCTGCCCCTGCTCATAGGTTCAGCTCACTACAGGACGTTTACCGAGGCGAGGCAACAAAAGACTGGCAGAGTTAGGTAGAACGAAATGGTGCCCGCTGCCCACCGGCAATGTGCCGGCGTGCGGCGTGGCTGCCGCGGCGCTGAAAGGGAGCAGAGCCTTCTTGCCGCCCAGTGGCCGCCCAAGGGATGACGTTTCGGAAGCCGTGCACGTTTGGCTTGGGAGTGTTCAATTGGTTGCGTTTACATTGCTCACTTGCCGAAGGTGTCCTCAATAATGCTGGAGTTGGTCAGCAGCTGCAGGTGGAGAGGGCAGGGTAGAGAAGAAGATGAGAGAAGCAGGACAATGTCGAAAACAAGAGAGCCAGCGGAGCAAGGACTCAGTGGGCCGCTGTGCCACTGCCTGCTTCTCTCGCTGCTGGTTGCTGCTGCTGCAGAGGTGGCGGCAGCGGCGGCGGCGGCTGGGGGCAGCAGCTGGCAAGATGCCGGCAGGCAGCGCTCTGCATGCTGTGCCACAGCAGCCAGGCGCACCTCGTAGCCGAACCAGGCCAGGTCCAGCAGCAGCAGCACCGCGCCAATCTTGATGAGGTTGCTGGCGCCGCCCGCAAAGCCCTGCAGGGGTGTGCACGCGCTTCGTGCTGGTAACGGCTTGCCGGCGCAAACTACTTGGACGGTTTGCACTGCCCATTGGTGCCATGCCTTGCGCAGATCGTGCATTGGTGTGGCTAGCACACCAACCGTTTTTTCACAACCGAGCTGCGCGGGCCCAAAAGGAGCGCACCTCGTTGCGGGTTGCCTCGCGCTGCGCCTCGGTCCAGCCCAGCGCGCCCGACAGGCCGCCCACGCCTGCAGTTGATAACGTGAGAGTCAGAAGGTGTTGTTAACGCTTGATCAGCGTGGGTCTGGCTGCAGGGCAGAAACAGCCGGGTAAGGGGCCACAGCTAGCTGCACATGCTTCAGCAGTAGCGCTGCCCTCAGGTGGCGTGTGCAGGCGCCACTGGTGTGCGAGCTGTGTCCTCATTTGGCACTTCAACCGTCGGCGCCAGCTGCTGCACCTGCTACCCAAACAGCCACGCACAACAGGGCTTAAGAGATAGCCTGTTCTCACCGCCCAGGCGAACGTCCACGCCATCCTTAGTGGGCAGGTCACCCGGCTGCGCGGTGTCGTAGCCGCCGTTGATCCAGGCCAGTGGGCCGTAGCTGCACGCAAGCACAGCCAACAGAATGCCCAGGCGGCGGGTGAGTGATTTAGAGTTTGCTGAAGTGGGAGAGCAAGAGTGCAGCGCGCTGCCATTGAACCAGGCCAGTGGGCCAAAGCTGCGAATGCCAGGCACACACATTTGCCCTGGATGATGTGTGTGGACACGACTGGTCCGCTTTCAGTTTGCCCACCCCATGTGTCGTGCAGACCTCTGCACATCTGCACATGCAGCTGCTGCGACTCACCCCGCGCGGCTCAGCTGCTCGCAGGCGGCCAGGGAGCGCAGGCCCTTCTGGCAGGCCACGATCACAGAGGCGTCCTTGGGGATAGAGGCCTGAGGGGAAGACAAAGCGGAAGTGGGAGTGAGAATGGAGCAGGTCGGAGGCAGGACTAGAGGTGAGAATGGAGCAGGTCGGAGGCAGGACTAGAGGTGAGAACGGAGCAGGTCGGAGGCAGAACCAGGGGTGAGTGAGGTGCAGATGGGCAAGTCCGGTGCTTTGTGAACCAAATCAAACATAAACGTTTGCTCCTCACCTGCACCTCGCTCAGGAAAGCGGGGTTGGGCTTCATGTGCGAGCCGCCCAGCCACCAGCCGCCCATGCCAAAGTTGGAGGCCTACAGCAAACCGAGGGGGAGAGATGCAGGGCTGGTTGAGGCGGTGTGCAGCGGCGCTGAGCAGCACTTGCAACGGCAGGCGCCGCGCTGCTGTCTTAGCAGCCAAACGGCCGGGCAGTCCAGCAGCAGCTGGCCCCCGAGTGCTTGTGCATCCATCTGATCCCACCTGCTTCAGCAGGCCGGCGGGGCTCATGTCGTCGTCCGTCACAAACAGGGGCACCTCCACCGCGCCCACCACCTTGGCCTGCAGCAAACAAATGGAGCAATGCTGCAGTAACAATTGGGTCATGCTGCCGAGGGAGGGAGCTCACAGCTGTAACAAACTGGAGCAGCCCCGCCGCGCCCAGCGCCGCGCCCAGCGCCTTGGGCTGCGCCACGGCGCACACAAGTGGAGCCATCACATCACAAGCATGGCAGCGGCATCGGAACCCGCATTGAGACGCACGGGCGCACATACTCGCACTACCCCTTGGCCGGCAGTCAGCAGCCACCAGGCGCACTGCAAACTGCAAGCGGTCACCACCAGCTTGCCTTGGCGGGCGGTCGGCAGCCACCAGATGCACTGCAAAGCACCACCAGATGCATTGCAAGGCGCAGGCAGCCACAACCCACTCGCCTTGGCAATCTCCTCCTGCGGCCGCACATCCAGCAGCACCCAGCCCTCCTTCAGCATCTCTCCAGCCTTCTTGGCCGTAACGTTGGCCACCTTGCCGTCCCGGACCTGCACAGTGTGAGCAGCGCCACCAAGGACCGTCAGTGCGAGCAGGCTGTGTGAGGCGGCGTGGGCAGCGTGCCGTCCCACTTGTGCGACTTGAACATATTGGCAGGCCGGATGGGTCGGTGGACTGCATGCTGCATATCACCCAGTTCGCACGCAAGAACTGGCGCACGGCTGCTGCACGGCGCTGATGCGATGCCAGCAGAGCACGCTGTGCCGGCTATTAGCAACATTCGGCGGCAGGGCTGCCGCAGACTCGGCGGCAGCTCTCCGCACCATTCCCAACAGTGGTCTGAGCAGTCCAAACTCCTTGCAGCCACGCACCTGGCTCTCCCACCGCTTCTGGGCTGCGCTCTGCGCCGCGGCATCTGCCACCGCGAGGGTGCGCACCTGCCGCTGGCAGCGCACCGGCAGGCGCGCCGCCACCTGCACCCGCTGGGCCGCCGGTGCGCGCTGGGCTGCAGGGAGAAGTAAGAGGAGAGCGTGGAAACGATGGGGTGAGGAGCATCAGCTGACAGGGCCTGTGGTGGCAACTGGGTGACACACGCCGGGCGCAGCGGTGCGGGTGGCGGCGTCAGCGGTGAGCGGCGGCGCGCTGTGGTGGTGTCTGGCTGCGGCCCCACCTGGCGCGCCCACCGACGCCCGTGCCGCCAGGGGCTGTGCCACAGCTGCGCTGGCCATCGGGAGGCTGCTCCTCTGCTCCTGGGGTGGGGCTTGCTGCGAGGGGCGCGCGACGGCGATTCCGCGCAGCTCAGCGAACGGTGGAGAGCACAAGGAAAGCGGATTGCTTCTCCGCCGCGACCTGCAAGCACGCAGCATCAAGATTTCCCGCCACCCTCCAGCTGGCTCCAGCTAGGCACTCGCGGTGCTCCCCAAACCGCCATCGCCGCCGCGGATTGCGCTCCTGGATACGCAAATTGCTGCTGCAGAGGGCGCCGGGGCCTGCCGCTCCCCCTCCTTCCCGCCCCGTCCCGCTCACCACAGGAATGAGCGCCCGGACGGCTTGCTGGGCTGCCCAGCCCACCAGCTGGAGGCCCTCG
This sequence comes from Chlorella sp. CH2018, assembly GCA_009928355.1. Classification (NCBI taxonomy): domain Eukaryota; kingdom Viridiplantae; phylum Chlorophyta; class Trebouxiophyceae; order Chlorellales; family Chlorellaceae; genus Chlorella; species Chlorella sp. CH2018. The sequence goes on along the minus strand of VIYQ01003386.1, from coordinate 5,791 downwards.
AGGCGTCCAAGGGCCCTGGATGTGGCTTGCAGCGGGCAGGCCGAGCAGCGCCCGCCCGCCGCCACCGCCGCCAGCAGTGCCGCCAGCAGTGGCTGGCAAGCAGCCGCGGCCCAGCTGTCGCGCCGCGCCGCTGGTGCGCTGCTGGCTGCCACGGTCACTGCAGCAGCAACGCTGAGTGGCGTGCCGGGGCTGCCGCCGCCCGCCGCTGAGGCCGTCACTCAGGAGCAGCTGCTGTTTTTGGAGGCCTGGCGGGCGGTGGACCGCGCATACGTCGACAAAAAGTTCAACGGCCAAAATTGGTTCAAGGCAAGGCAGCTGGGCCGAAGGGGCTTGGGTTGCAGGTCTCGCGGCAGATGGCCTCCACAGGCAGGCAACGCAGCGCCGTGCACAAGCTGCGGCACAACTTGTCGGCACGCGCTGCTGCCGACCCGCCTGCTGCCCAGCCACAACCAGCCCCTCGCTTGGCAACACACCAGCATGCACCCAGCCTCCCCATGCACAGGCTCGTGAGGACGCGCTGAAGAAGGTGCCCATGGGCAGCCGCGACGAGACGTACGCCGCTATCCGCAGCCTGCTGGCATCGCTGGGCGACCCCTTCACACGCTTCCTCAGCCCCGAGCAGTACGCGGCACTCAGGTGGGAAGGCAGCTGCAGCGATGGCAGCTGTGCTGTTGCCTTCCATGCTGCAGCTACCTAGTTGCCAATGCTGCGGCTATGTAGCTGTCCATGCTGCAGCCACTGAGCCGGCAATGCTGCGGACACCTAGCCAAGCCACCCATCCCGTCCTCTGCTGCTCCCGCCCTGCAGGCGCAGCACAGCTGGATCGGTCACCGGGGTGGGGGTGGAGGTGTCCTTCTCCCCGCAGCAGGGCGGCACCAGCGCTCTGGTGGTCCTTTCGCCTGCCCCGGGCGGCCCAGCGGACACAGCGGGCATCCGGCCGGGCGATACGATCCTGGCCATTGATGGCACCCCCACCAGCAGCCTGTCACTGTACGCAGCAGGTGGGCGGTGCAGGGGGAGGTGCAGGCATGGTGCCAGGATTGTTGCGGTCTGCAGGCATGCAGGCACTGTTGGGCCTTGGAGCCCAATGTTGAGCAGTGAGCATGGCTGCTGTGGCCTGCCGGCGGGTGCGCAGCCAGCACCTGCTGCCCCGTCCCATGCTCCCTCTTCTGCCGCCCAGCCTGCCACAGGCAACAGTCTGCCCTTGCAAAGCTTTCACCCAACAGCATTTCCTTGTGCCTGACCCCATCGCATCACACCGCTGCCCTGCTGCCCCGCTCCGCGCTGCAGGCAACATGCTGCAAGGGCCCGAGGGCAGCCAGGTCACCCTCACAGTGCAGCCCCGCGGCAGCAGCGCCAGCAAAGAGGTCAAGCTGGCGCGGCAGCCCATCGCCTTCAACCCTGTGGATTCAGCGCTGTGCAGCAGCAGCGGTGAGAGGGGGGTGCCTTGGCGGTGCGCCTGCCTGGTTGATGCCGGCAGATTTGGCACCATCACCAACACCACCCTACTCTTTGCTGACACTGCCACTGGGACAGCAGCATGGCTTGCCTTGCTGGCCCAAAATACATGCTCCCAAACTGCCTCTCAACACCTTGCAGGCGGCCTGGCACCAAACGCTCCGGACAGCAAGCTGGGATACATCCGGGTGGCCACCTTCAGCAAGCAGACAGCCGAGAACGTGGGGGAGGCGCTGAAGGAGCTCAAGTCGCAGGTCGGCAGCACGTTAGGTCATGCTTGGGCATGCCGATCGATGCGCCCTGCGCAGCAGCTGGCACGCAGTGGTTGTGCCGCGGCAGTGCTACACTGGGACCCGGACACCAGAATTCACTCAATAAACGCTAGAGAGCTGATGGATACCAATTGATGCTTTTGATTTCAGCATCTAAAGTATTGTATGAGCCAATCGGCGTAAATATGGTACCGCTGCTGATCACCACGTAATAATGCCATCCCTCTGTGTGTGTGCAGGGCGCGGAGCGGCTGGTGCTGGACATCCGCAACAACGGCGGCGGCCTGTTCCCGGCTGGAGTTGAAGTCGGTCGCCAGCTGCTCAACCGCGGCGACATCGTGCTGATTGCAGACAGGTGGGTGGTTTGAGTGGGTGGCAGATTGCTGTTCGCTGATGAAAGTGGGAGCAGGGCTTGCTCATCAGCTGCTGAACCGCGGCGACATCGTGCTGGTTGCGGACAGGTGGGTGGTTTAATTTGGTGCTGTTGTGGAGGAGGCAGACGCGCAGAATGCAGGGACGCTGCGGCAGCTGTTGAGGAAGCACTGGCCCGTGTGTGACGGATGCCGTGCCTGCTTAACTGGTGCTGTACCCTTCCCCGAACGGTTGCAGTGAGGGTGTGCGGGACATATACTCGGCAGAGGGCAATGCAATCGATCCTGACACGCCGCTGGTGGTGCTGGTCAACCGCGGCACTGCTTCAGCTAGCGAGGTGAGAACCGAGAATTGGGAGTGGGGTGGAGGAACTTGGTCCAGTGCTGGTGGTTCTGATGCGTTACCGTTGCACTCGCATCGCCTGTCCATTTGTGGTGCAGGTGCTGGCGGGTGCTCTGAAGGACAACCGGCGGGCTGCGGTGGCGGGAGAGGACACGTTCGGCAAGGGTTTGATCCAGGCAAGCGTGGCTGGCCTGGCGCGGCTGTGCTGGCTCTACCACTGGCCCCGCTTCTGATGCTGGATGCTACCTCGGCTGAGCCGCAGCGCAGCAGTGCGCCACTCATCCTCGCCCATGCTTCTTGCTAGGCACTCATCTCGTGCATTGCACCTCTTCCATCTGCAGACCCTGGTGGAGCTGAGCGACGGCTCGGCGGTGGCGGTCACTGTGGCCAAGTACCAGACGCCCGCTGGGGTAGATATCAACAAGGTGCGGAGGGCCATTGATTCTGGCTTTTTGCAGAACAGTACCTGGTGCCAGACCAGCAGTTTGGTCCAGCAACTCTGGCTGGGGGCAGATGCCCGCCGGGCTGGGCATCAGCAAAGCATGACGCGGCAGCCGCGATGCATCGCCCCGGAGGGGGTGCATGGTTCATGGTTGCACAGGAGCATGTGCAGCTGCGGACTGCAACAGCACAGCTCACCTCACATCGGCCCGCCACGCCCATCTCATCCCTGCCATGCTGGCCCCCTTGTGTGCACCCCACCCGCAGATCGGCATCAAGCCCACCATCCCGCTCACCGCCGACCAGCTGACAGACATCCCGCTGTCGGCCGGCGGCTTCTGTCGTTTTGCCAGCACCGATGCTGCACCGGCGCTCTTCTGAGCAGCTGCTGCTAACCGCTGCTTGGGGCGGCGGCAGACGTTGCAGTCCGGATTGCTTCTGGACGCTCGCCGCAGCGGAAAGTGTGCCCAGTCCAGCCTGTGATGTGAATCTTCAACACTGAAATTGTAAACTGAGGTCAGCATGCACAGTAAGGCGGAGGGATGCAGTTCACGCGGCCGTGGTGTCTGCTGTCCGCGAGGCCGCTAATCTGTCGCCGCTGCCGCCGGCAGCTGGCAAACTTTGGCTGCGCTCGTTTCACTGCTCGAATACGGTGCTTTGCCCGACCCGCAAATCGGGTCTTTTCTCCGCACACTCAGCGTCCCGACAGCCCGCGGTGCAAGGGGCTTGCGTGCGTTCCGCAGCGGCTGCGCACCACCTGCAGCACGCGGCGCTGAGTCCAACCGCACCGCCGGCAGCCCCGAAAACCACTTGCCGCTGCCGCCGCTGCCGCCAACCCTGCCGCTGCCACACTCCGATCCACCGGGCGGCCGCCTGATGGAAGCCGAGTTTGACCGGCCCTGGTGGCAGCACACGCCAGGAGCGGGCTACAAGCGGCTCACACTGGATGGCTATGCCGGCGATGGCGTGGGGGACGACGCACTGGTGGGTCCTTGCTTGCCGGCGGTCACAGTTTGTGCTCCCCTTGCCTGCTGTTTACCAGTGCCGCGCGCAACATGATCTGCACATTCTGAGCTTGTACGACACTTGCGCTGTCCCAATGTATCGTGACAGGCCAACAACTGTGCTAAGATCTTGGACGGCCTGCTGCGGCAGGACCTGGGCATTGCCGCCGGCTCTTTTTTCAGCCATGCTGTGCGAGCGGCCAACGGCATGCTGCCGCAGGCAAGCGGCTGGGCTGGCTGGCAGCTGTGCAGCTTTTCGACACCTCTGCATGCTGTTGTACTGCGACTGCACGGGGTGACTTGTTCATTTGCGCTCCAAGTGGTAAAGTATCAACCGGCACTGCCCTCCTAAACTATTTGTCGACGTGTTGCATTGCGTTCCATCCAATCCAAGGTGCAGAGCGTCATCGAAGGTATTGACTACGTGCGTCAGCAGCGCAATGACGTGATGCACACGCTGGGCATCTTCCGCCTGCAGGCAAGCTTGCGCACGCTGTTTTTTCTCTAGCGGGGCAGGTTGGCAGGCCGTTGGACCCTTGATGGCTGGGCGGAGGCAGGGATCTGGCTGGAAATACAACACAGCAGTGTGTGCGGTCGAAGCAAGTTGCCCTCTGAGCATTCTCTGGACCTTTTAATCCTGGCGCAGGACCCTGAGCGGTTTGCCAACTGCGTCAACACCGCACTGGACGCCATTGAGCGAGCAGCAGCACAAAGGCGCGGTGGCGGGGCTGGCGGCGGCAGCGGTGCTCCTTTTGCCAGGTGTGTTGCTGTGGCTGGTGCGTCCGTCACGGGCACCGCTGTTGCGCTCGCAGTGCATTCTCGTAATTCAGTGTGCGCTAAATGCTCAGTGCTGCTGTGCACCTTACTGCCCTGCAACACTGTGTTGCAGGGGAGGCGGCAGCCTGGCGAGCGACAGTGGGCGGCGGGCGTTCCAGCTCACCACAGCTGGGTTTGTGGAGCAGCAGCCGGACGGTGCAGCGGCGCGGCCAAGCGGGCAGCATCAGCAGCGGCAGCAGGGGCGAGAGCCGAGAGGGTGGCAGCAGCAGCAGTTGTTTCCAGAGCCGCAGCAGGAGCAACAGGACCAGCGAGAGCGGCTGGCGTTGGTGGAGGAGGAAAGAGAGCAGCAGCGGCAGCAGGAAGCGGCACGCTGGGCGGCTGAGGCGGCAGCAGCGGAGCGGGAGGCAGCGGAGCTGCGGGCTGCGCAGGAGGCCTCAAAGCAGGATGCAGAACAGCAGCAGAGAGAGGAGGCAGAGTTTGAGGCGCAGCTGGCTGCCGCGCTGCAGGCCTCTTTGCAGCAGCAGGCAGCGGCATCCAGCGAGCAGCAGGGGTTGCATGTGGCATCAGCTCCGCACCAGCAGGATAGGCAGCAGGAGCAGCAGGGGCGGACGCCGCTGGGGCGAGAGGTTGTGGACTTGACAGCTGACAGCGATGGCCCGCCAGCCAAGCGGCGCCGCTGCTGCGAGGCGGAGGCAGAGTTGCAGGGGCAGCCAGGCTGGCTGGATGGCTCCCCCTGCGAAATCGTTCTCATCGGCTCCCAATGACGTGCCTGGGCCCCGCCTCTGCTCCGCAGCTTACGTGTTTTGCTGTTGTGCAGCTGTGCGTGCCATGCAACCTTCATTGAACAAACTTGGCACACATCATGCAATCAATGCCACCACGGTGCTGAAGTGCTTGCTTGAGACGTTGCATGGCAGCACTGGCGGCAGCCGGCCGCCTGCAGGACTGACGCTCCTCAAGCTCAAGCCAGCAAGCCCGCCGCTCGTATGCTGGCAATCACCGCCCGCAGCGCTCGGTTGGGGCGCAGGCTCAGGTCCTCCAGTGGCAGTCCTGTCATGGGAGAGCAGGGCGCCTGCCCGGCTGCTGCTTGCCGCGCAATCCAGGCTGCAGGGCGGGGGTGGTGGG
>VIYQ01003385.1:0-11515 GCA_009928355.1 Chlorella sp. CH2018 | reverse complement strand
ACCCACCCACCCACCAGGCTGAGCCCTTCAATCGCCTCAGTGGTAAACGACACCAGCTCGCGGCGCTCCTGCGGGTGCCAGCCCAGGCTGACCAGCTGGGAGAGGTGCGGCCCTAGGCCTGCAGCAAAGCCGTTGAGCGTCAGGCTGGCGAGGCCCGTGGGCAGGCCAGCTGCAGCGCTGAGGAACGCTGGGTCGTCTTCGTCCTGAAGGTGCGCGCCCAGGTACAAGCTGCGCAGCGCCGGCGCAACACGATCGATGCAGTCCAGCGGCCCAGGGCCCGCGTATTCTGCGGCAGAGGGGCCAAGCCAGATGCGGGTCCAGCAAGGGTGAGTTTAGCTTACCGTGAGGCATGGCAGCGACCGAGGTTGGTGCAAACAATGCTGGACCTGCCGCCGGCAGCATCCGCACCCTGCACTGCTTCACATTGGCCCGCCCCGCCTCGCACCTCCTCATGCCCACCTTGCGCCGCCTCGTACTGAACCGCCCCACCCTCCCTTCCCCAGCCCCACTCACCGTCATAGTCATCTGGATCAAACTGGAAGTCAAGGGGCGGCTGGTCAGCGCCGGCAGCAGCGGCAGCCACTGGATGTCGTACTTGCTGCGAAGGGTCAAGGCGGCCAGGCCTGGCACAGCCTGCAGCACCGCGGTTGCCTGATCCTGCGGGTGATCCATACAGGGGGAGTGCACACATGGGAGTGGATTAGCTGGGCAGCCTGCATAGTGAGGCGCGGCTGTCGCTTTGGTGCGGCGGCCGCCATGCTGAGGTGTATGTGCTGGCATGCCTGCCGCCTGCCGCGGGGTCATCATGCCCGGCTGAACTTTGCCGGCAGCCAGTTAGCTGCCATGTGGTTCACATCTGCCACCACCTGCAACTGCCAAACTGAGCCGTTCAACAGCCAGCGCCACCGCAATGCAGGCGTTGCCACAGGCATAGCACTGCTGAGCTCTCACCCAGGTATTCTCTGAGAGCGGGGCATCCGCGTCCTCTGCCGACTGTGAGCCGCCCGCCTTCCGACCTGTCGACCGGCGCTGCCGCATTGGGTCGAGCTGCAGGTCCAAACGCCACACCAGCCGGCGCTGCTGCGCCAGCCAGGCTGCGGCAGCGGGCAGGCCGCCGCTGGGCAGCTGCTCCGGCTCCAGATGGCGATGGCGACCGCCCCAGCGCTTGCCCAGCGGCCAGCAGGAGCCGCCGCTCAGCCCGACTTCCACTTCAACCGGCGAGCAGCGCGTGCCCACTGCTGCCCAGGCCTTGCTGGTGCGCAGCAGCGCCGCTTGGCTGCAGGGAGCAGGAAGGTGGGCAGGCACTGCTGAAACCGGTCACTGGTGAAGGCAAGCGCTAGCGACCATGCCCGAGCACAGCAGGCATCGCCAGGCAGGCGCCGGCACCATCCCAGGCTCAGAGCACCAGCCCCCTCACGTGTCCTTGTCAGCCGTGAGCAGGAAGATGTGTTCCAGCAGCTCTGGCTGCTCGATGCACACCAGGCGGCCGTCATGGGAGGCCTGCATGGCTGTGGCGGCGGCGGCGGCGGCGGCGGCGGTGTAGAAGTGGTGCCCCGTGGGTGCTCTCCAGCGCCCAAACCAGCTGCTAAGCTGTCGCTGCAGCTTCCTGGTCTGCGTGCAAATCCACCGAGTGCTGGGAGGGCGCTCAAGGGCAGCGGTCTGGCTGCAGGAGCCTTAGAGTGGCAGGCCACCAGCTGAGACTGGCAGCTGCTGGGTCGCTTGCAGCAGGAAGCTCTTGTAAGAGCAGGCTTGCCAGCTGCCTCGGCAGCGCGGCGCGGCCATGCCGCCAGCCGCCACCTCCCCTTCCCTTCACCTCTTACTGTGCAGCTGTTGGAGCGTCCTCACCTTGCCTGGCAGCCACCAAACCTTTGTTCCTTGCCTGGGTGCACTGTCACCGCGCTCAGCAGCGTTGCTCAGCCCTGGCGGCCTGATCAGCCTCGTTCCCACGAGCGTGGGTGCTGCACGGGCGCAAGCAAGCCATCAGCCAGCCGTCAGCCAGCCGCACAGCAGCCCCCGCCGCCGCCTGCCGCAGCCGCCGCCATCCAGCCGCCGCTACAGCCATGCAGGCCTTCTGGGACGGCCGCCTGGTGTGCATCGAGCAGCCGGAGCTGCTGGAGCACGTATTCATGCTCACACGCGACAAGCACACGTGAGTGCAGGTGCTGGTCTGAGCCTGGGATGGTGCCGGTGGTTGCCAGCAGTGTTTGGCGACGCCAGCTGGGTTTGGCCAGCCCGGCCTGCCTACCAACTGTGCCTGTGCCTGCCCGCCTTCTTCTTTAATCCCTGCAGCCAAGCGGCGCTGCTGCGCACCAGCAAGGCCTGGGCGGCATTGGGCACACGCTGCTCGCCGCTGGAAGTTGCAATCGGGTTGTCGGATGGCGCATGCCGGCCGCTTGGCAAGCGCGGCATCGCCATCGAGCCACACCCAGCCTTGCACGGCCTGCCGGCGGCAGCGGCCTGGCTGGCGCGGCAGCGCCGCCTGGTTGCTTCGCTGCTTCTGCAGCTGGACCCTGATTGCTCAGAGTGGGCCCCACTGGGAGGCTGGAATCCAGCAGCCGATGAGTCAGTCCGCGAGTCGCTGCGGCGGCTGCCCATTCAAACCGTCAGGGTGAGAGGCGCTGCTCCCAGAACTGCAGTGCTTGGAAAGTGGCTGTGGCACAGCCTATGCTACAATGGGAACATCGTTGCTGACCAAATGGCTGCCTGCCTGAACTTGTGTGCAGGCTCAGGCAGCAGAGGTGCTGCATGCTGTGCCTGACCTGGGATCAATGTTTGTTCGGAGTGTCTGCGACGTGCAGTGGATGCCACAGCTGACCGCGCTGACCAACCTGGATCTGATGTTTGTTTGGGACCCAGAGGAGTATGCAGGTGCGGACTCTGGTTAAGGAATCAGTCGCCCTGGTGGGTGTTGCTGCGCACGCGTTTGCATTCCGCGGCAGTCAAGTGCCGATTGATGAGTGGCACCCAGTGTGAGCTGCGAGCTCTGCCCAAAGGCAGGGTGCCGGCAGCAGTTGCGCAGCAGCATGTGTCGCTCTCAGAGCCCACATGGCGTGCGTGGACCCAACTTATCTCCTCTTGATCACCACTCCACCGCAGGCGGTGCTGGCCCGCTGGACTGCATCGCACGCATTGCGCCGCGCCTGCGCACCCTGTCCGTCGATCCTTTCTATGATGACGGGAGTGTGTTTGAACCGCCATTCCTGAGCGCCGGCGCCAGCCTGCCTCCCAGCCTGACCAGCCTGGACGTCAGCGGCTTGGTGAAGGGCTTGGAACCGCACTTCTCTCAGCTGGAGAGCTTAAGGTGGCATCCTATCGACGAGGAGCCGTATGTTTCATTTCAAGAGGAGGCCATTCATGGGCTGAGCCAGGTGGGTGGGCCAGGGCGCGGATGTGCTGGGCGATGCGCAAGGTGTGCATAGCCGTGCGATGCGCAGCAGCTCGTTGCTGTACTTGAGCTACAGTGTGGCACCAGACGTCTCTGCCCTTGTCTGTGCGAGCAAACCCCGCCCTTCCCTCTGCCTCATCCTGTGCAGGCGTCCCGGCTGACAAGCCTGGCAATCAGTGGGCAAGTCCCCACCGACATCCCCGCCTTCTTTGGCAGCCTGGCCTGCCTCACTCGGCTCCGCAGCCTGTCCCTCAGTTCGCCCCTCATAATGGACTATGCTACAATGTTCAACCGCCAGGTAACTGGGGGACCGCAGTGGCTGCTGCTTTGTAGAGCAAGCTATGCCAGGGGGCTGCATCTTCATGGTCAAAACTCTGCTGAGGCAGCGTTGGCAGCACTGGGCAGCTTTGTGCATTCAACCGATTCCAAAGGGCCGAGCCCAGCGTGCCAAGCGCAGCAAACTTCCTGTGAACAACGTTTGTGTTTTCCTACCTCTGCGCAGTACTATGAGGACGAAGATGACTACAAGCTCGTGCTGGAGCAGCTGCTTCCAGATACCCTGTCTGGGCTGACGGCACTCAGCGCCCTCTCCCTCTCCGGCCACGACATGCCAGTATGCCCTGCCACTGGGGCATACCTGCCGGCCCTGAGGGAGCTGGCGCTGGGCCTGAATGAGGGGCTGAGGGAGCTGCCGCACGGGCCCTGGCCAGCGTTGGAGCGCCTGGAAGTGGATCAGGAGTTGATTGATGCTGCCCTGGCTGACCAGCCAAAGCACCGGACCGGCAGCTCGGCGGGCCTGGTAGTTGGCGGAACGTTTGTGCCAGCAGTGGAGGCTGACGGCCATGCCCTGTGGAGCATGCGCCGGCTGAACAGCCTGGAAGTGTTTTGGATGGACAGGGAGGAGGATGGGCAGGAGGACACTGCAAGGAAGCAGGCAATCCGCCGCCTGCTGCCACAGCTGCACAGCTTGTGATTGAGGCATGTTGAGTGAATCAGCTGATGTGGCCTGAATGCTCTGTCATGTGCTGGCTTGCCTGATTGAAAATTCATGAAATGTGTGCATACAGCAATAAAATGCAGACGCTCGGAACTGAGGATGGCGTGAACATGAAGGAGGGTAGAACGCTACAGCGCTTGGACACATAATATTGTACATTTGGTTACAGCTTGCGCTCAGCAGCCGCTGCGCCGCCCCACCGATGCCGCTCAGCAGCTGATCTTGGGCAGCAGCTCCGGCGCCGCAAAGGGCGCCGTCAGCTGGTCTGCGCACGCCATGCGCAGGCGCTCGGGTGTGGCAGGCAAGTCGAGGCGGAACCAGCCTGTGAGGCCGGCATCGGCCCGGGCCGCATAGCAGGCTTCCTTGAGCGCAAAGAACACAGAGGTGCCTGCATGAGAAGGCGAGAGCAAATGTGATTGTTGCAGGCAGCTAGAAGGGATGGGCAGGGAAGAGGGAAGGCCAGGATGCACAGCGCGGTTGCGAGCCGGCAGCGCGCAGGCGCAGTGCCCGGGGCGCATCAGTCAGCTGCCCAGCACAAGGCAAAGGAGTGCTGCAGCAACCTGCATCGCACCCAGGAAGCAAGGTGGCTCCCCACTGCTGTGCAGTTGCGCACCACAGGTACAGCGCAGCACAGCGCAGCACAGCACACACAACACCCAGACCGGCCCGGATGCTTACCCAGGAAGAAGGGCGGCTCGCCCACCGCCTTGCTGCTGTGCACCATGGGTGTGCGGTCGCAGGGGGCATTGCGCAGCAGCGTGACGCGGAAGTCAACCGGGATGTCGTTGGCGGTGGGGATCTGCATGCAGCGGCGCCAGTGTTGTGGTGTTCGGCATCAGCAGCGGCAGGCGCCGACCACAAGGCCCTCAAGCAATAGCAGCTGGGGAGGCGGCATCAGGAGGAGCTCAGCCTGCCCAGCTTGCAGCTGCCGGGGCCGCAGGTCAAGGGCTGGCCTGGCACAACCCCACAAAACCATCAGCGGAGCGCAGCAGCGTTCCAAATGATGCATCTGCTGGACTGTTTCCACAGTCTGCATGCATGTGCAGCACTGCCCACCTTGTAGGTGCCGGGCCCGCGGGTGAACAGCTGGCCGGGGCGCACCCACGAGTGCTGGGCATCGCCCCACACCAGCTCCTCAATGCAGCTCCAGCCCATGCCCTGCACAAAGCCGCCCTCCACCTGCAGGAGAGAGCCGCAGCAATGGGGCAATGCAAGCGGGCCTCACATCAGCTGTCACCGACTGGCTTGCCTGCTCCAAATGCAGCTTGACCGCTGCAATTTCGATGCCCAGCGCTGCAGCCAACATCCAGCAAAGCAGCCCCTCTGCCCCACTTGCCTGGCCAATGTCGATGGAGGGGTTGAGGCTCTGCCCCACATCCATGCAGATGTCGGTGCGCAGCACCTGCATTGGTCATATTGCAATGCCAAAAATGTCGCTTATCGCAATGATTGCAATTAAATGTGAAGCAGGGAGGAGCGCTGTCCCACATCCAGCCGGACGTCGGTGCGCAGCACCTGCATGGGTGGAAGGGGGGCACAGGCGCATCCCATTGGTTGCCGTGGTGTCTGCCCTGCAATGACTATGTGCAGGACCAGCTGCCAGCTGAAGCTTGCACACGCACAGGTGTAGCAACCGTGTTTACCTGCCAGTCACCAGTCAGGGCGTCCAGTTCGACCTCGCTCACTGCCGCGCCTGCACACAAGCATGGGTGACAGAACAGGGGAGCAAGGATTGATTGATTGATTGGCGGCTGTTGCCAGGCAAAGCCCTGCACATGCAGCGGCAGCGCTGAGCAAGCACGCTGCAGCAGTAGCACCGAGAAGTGCAAGCATGCATGCACGCTAGCGCGGTACTGCACCCCTGTGCGCCCATGCATGCACGCCGCGAGTCATGCAAGCCCCCTGCAGCAGCAACGCCCACCGTAGCACAGGTAGTTGAAGGGGCGGTTGCCGCCAAACCCGGTGATGTCAGGCGTGGCATAGAAGCCGTGTGCGCTAAGATCCACCCGCTCCAGGTAAGCCGCCATGACAATTTCCTGGAGTGCATGGGCAGCAGGGCATGCGATGGACGCTTGCACTGGGCATGGCTGCCGGATGGGCCGCGATCCTGCAAGCTCTGTTGTGCAGCTAGCCTGCGCACCAGCACCACAGTTGCTTGCAAGCGGCGCAGCCTGCCTCCACTCACCTGGAAACTCTTGCCCGGCAGCTTTTCATAGAATGGCGCCAGCCGCTCCTTGAGCTGCCGGCAGGCGTCTGCTGCCGCCGCTCCGTACATGTCGCTGGATGCCGAGGCGGCGGTGGGGGAGGCGTTGGGCACCTTGTCTGCGCTTGCGGCAGTGGTGGGGAACAGTGGGCTGGCAGCGTGCAAAGGGCCAGCAGTGAGGCATACATCAGCGAACAGTGGCCCTCAGGTGCCCCAACTGCCTGGCCGGTTGGGCTCACCTGTGGCGGTCTCAGCAATGTACACGGACTGCAGCGGGATGCCCAGCGACTGAGCCACCACCTGCAGCAGACAGGGGGTACACCACACAGGCGGCCCTCACAAACGCGCACTCAGGTCAGCTCTGGCGGGGTGTGGCCAGCTCAAGCTAATGCTGGCCAGCTCAAGCGATTGCTGAGCAGCATTGCTGGGCAGGTCTGGCATGCCAGGCGGCCTAGCCGCATCAGGCAGGTTGCCTTCAAGACAGATGGGAAGCTGCCTCCGTCGACACCAGTGCTAAAGAGAAACCTGCAGCAGCAGCAGCAGCAGCACGACACCGGCAGCCGCGGCACTGGCGACCACAGCAGCTGCCTCTCCTCGCACCTGCGCCACCTTGGTGTGCAGGCCCTGCCCCATCTCAACCCCGCCGTGCGTCACCAGCACTGTACCGTCTGCAGATGGGCAGGTTGTGAGTTTGGTTGAGTTTCGTTCAGCAATGCCCGATAAGACGCATGAGTGTGTGTTTTAGGGGGGCGATCTGGGCGTCACCAGCACTGTGTCGTCTGCAGCCGGGCTTGTGAAAGGCAGTGGGCACGAACAGCGACCTCCAAACTCTAGACGCGCCTAAATAGCTCTTTGTACCCGCGCCATGCGGACCGCCCCGAGCTAACAACACAGCACAGCACGCGCTGATTCGCAAACAGCAGCCCTTGTCTGTGTAGATGTGCACCAGCGCCCCCGCCTGGTTCAGGAACTTGGTGGTGAAGGAAAGTAAACTGCCAACCAAATAGAAACCTTCATTTATCAACAGCCAACCACACCTGTGTAGATGTGCACTAGCGCCCCCGCCTGGTTCAGGAACTTGGTGGTGAAGGAGATGCCAAACTTGGTGGGCACCACCGCCAGGCCGCGCTTGCGCCAGCGGTGAGCTGCAGGCAGGGGTAACGGCGGGGGAGCGAGGCAGGTGGGGTCGCTGCGATGACAGCACACGCGCAGGGCATGGCAGCAGGCAAGTCAGCCAAGCCTGCTCATGCAGCGCCTCAGTGGCAGCCGCCTCGACAGTTGCTGCGCCCCACCTGCGTTGTGCTGCTGCACAGCTGCCTGCCGCTGCTCGAAGGCGCTGGATGCCACCACCTCCTCCCAGCACCGCCGCGCTTGACAGCCGTCCAGCTGCTGGCCAAAGGGCGCCACATCGCCCTCCTGCACTTGTGTTTGCACATGCAGCAGCACACACGATGGTTGCTTGCACTCCTCTGGGCAGTGCGGCGGCCACTGCTTTGCAAAGCAAGGCTGCTCTTGCAGGCCAGCCAGCCTCTGGCTGAGAAGTTGTGCTGTTTCAGCAGCCGGCAGCAGTGGCCTGACCTCGTACATGTTGAGCGCCTTCACTTCGTGCACGGGCCGCCCCACGTGCCGCGCAATGCGCTCCATGATCTGCTCGCACACCATCATGCCCTGTGGGTGAGAAGGGGGATGTCGCCTCAAAGGTTTGAGTGCGCCCAAAACCCCTCTAAAGCGCAGCATGGCGGTGCAGGGCTGGGCCCGAGGGCAGCAACCTGCGCTGGATGACCGCGTCCACGAGTGCCAGCAGCAATGCTATCCGAGGTCGCAGTGCCGTCCAATTCAGTGACCTTCAGGTTCACAAGCCTGCCTTGCAACGAAAGTTTGACCTGGAGGGCCGCCTGCCTGCCTGCCTGCTTGCTCACCTGCGGCCCGCCAAACCCTCGGAATGCGGTGTGCGAGGGCAGGTTGGTGCGGCACACGTTGCCCTGGGCCCGCAGTGCGGGGAAACGGTAGACACAGTCGCAGTGCATGAGGGCTCGGTCCATGATGGAGTGGCTGCAGCCGTTGGAAACAAGGCATGGCAGGCGGTCAGTGCATGATAAGCAAGTGCAGGTGGCCAGTGCGGGGGGGCTCGGTCCACGGTGGAGTGGCTGCGGGGGTTGGAAGCAGCACTTGCTTAGCAATAGGAGACTCGGCAGGGCACGGATGAGCTGCACTGGTACACGCCGTGCAAGTTGCATGGTGTGAATGCATGCACTGTGAATGCCCACCTCAGGTCCATCGACCTGCTGGCACCACCGTGTTACAGACTTCAAGCTGCCAGCGCTCCGGTACCAACTTGGCTGCTGACACAAGCGCTCGAGTCCCACTTGAGGCACCGCAGCAGAGCGGCGCAATTCGACCACTCGAGGTACCGCAGCAGAGCAGTACGGCGCCTGCTCACCTCAGGTCCAGTGAGTTGCCGGCGTTGCAGTAGAGGCTCAAGTCCAGCGCCAGCAAGCGGCCCTCCTTTGTGAAGCCAACCTGTGGGGCAGAAAGCAAATACACACGGGCTGGGAGATGCACGTTTCATGAAGTGATTGCTCAAGCAGGCGGCCCTCCTTGGTGAACCCAAACTGTGGAAAGAAAGCACGGGCTGGGAGAGGTGGGTGTCTGTAGGCAGCCCTCCTTCGTGAGCCCAACCTTCAGCACAACAGCTCGCAGGCCGCAGGCAGGCGGCTTCCTCAGGGCACTGCTTGCTTTGGACACCAACTGCAATCAAGCCACACCCATGCACCAGGAACCACGCAAGCCTGTCAGCCATCGCACCTTGTAGCACCCCATGAAGGCATGCCGCTGCCCAGTGATGGCCATGTCTTCGTCCCGGTCCAGCACGATGCGGACCTGCAAGAAAGCAGAGGCAGCAAAGCATCCAATCGGTACTCCTGTGAAGGCAGACAGGCAGGTGTTGGCATGCTCGGCAGCCGAAATGCATGCACTGCATGGCTTCGGCGCACCGGGCGGCGCAAGTGCCAGGCGGGGATGGCAGCCGCCGCGTTGATAAAGGCTGACCGAGTCTCCTTGCCGCCAAAGCCGCCGCCTGCAGTGGCAGGGAGGGCAACTAAGTTGCCTTGCCCTGCAGCTCCAGCAGGGCGAGACCACGGACGAAAGCAGCCAATCCCGCCATCCGTCACTGCCAACCCAGCCGGCGGTCCATCATCCCGAGAGCGCAACACCAGGCAGCCCAGCTTGGCTTACCTAGCCGCTTGGTGCGCACCACCACCTTGTGCTGCGGAATGCCCAGCACGTGGGCAATGTACCGCTGATGCTTGTCGGGGCACTGCAATGGGTGCAGACGAACAGCCGGCAGCAGGCGTGTCAACAACGTGTATGTAAATGCCTGTTGACGGCAGCAGTAGGGTGCCGCTGATGCTTGTCGGGGCACTGCGGTGGCGGCGACAAGGGGGAACAAGGCTATCCATATGGCTATCGCGGCTGCAGGCATTGCAGCAGCAGGGCTGCTGCTCTGCTCGCACAGGGAGCGCTAGCCGGCACACACGTGCTGACTTTGCCGGCTGAAGCAGCGGCTTGGTGCAGCAAGCGATTAAGCACATTATCGCAAGCAAGCGCGTGCCTGTGTGCTTGAGTAGCTCAGCATTTCGTCCGCCTCCCCAGGCACCACAATGGATGCGTTGGGCTCCAAGTAAAAGTGCTCCTGCAGCCAACAAACACACAATGCAGCTGTCAGCATCTGAGAAACATGCCGATCGCCTTGCATTGCACAGTACACCCATCTGCTGAGTAATGGGTGCGGCTGCTCCCACCCGGCACAGCCCTCAGCAGCCCACCTGGCCGCCCATCTTGTTCTCCCCATCCAGCACACACTCACACTCCGGCTGCACCCCACAATGTGACTCGACTCTCTTCAGCATACCAGCGAGGCAGCCCGGCGCACCTGGCCGCCCATCTTGGTCTCTCCTTCCAGCACACACTCACACTCTGGAGAGCTGAGGGCCGCCTCCACATCCCCGCTAGCTATGCTGTGGCCCCAGCCCTCGTAGAGGCTGCCGGCTGCAAGAGGGGTAGGTCGGGGTAGCACTTGAGGTGAGGTAGTGGTTACTGTGCGATGGTGTTGTTGCCGTACTCATGTCAGCCTGGCCTGTAGTCTGGGGCCATGCACCAGCTCGCCGGCTTGAATGCCCAGCGCAGAGGCAGCAGCGCCGGCGGCGGCAGCGGCAGCGGTGGCAGTGGCAGGCAGCAGTGGCAGCAGCAGCCAGCAGCAGCAGTGCACGCGTGATACTTGCCTGCAATGGCGTCCTCAATGTCCAGGATGGCGGGCAGGTCTTCGTACTCGACCACCACCGCCGCCGCCGCCGCTCGTGCCTGCTCCTCTGAGTCTGCCGCCACGATGCCCAGGGGCTGCCCCACGCAGGTGACAAGATCCTGCATGGCGTTGTAAGGCAGCAAGCAGACCCCGCGACAGGTGGATGGATTGATAGCTGCCAGCCTGCCCTGCAGGCAGGCACCCGCACACGCACCCAATCCATGCTCCCACTGCAGCCACCCGGCAAGCGTCGTGACAACCAGCTTGTTGCTGGATGGATCGCAGGGCCAAAGGGAGCCATTTGCATCAATCCCACCGTGGACCCACCGTGGCAAACAGCTCCTCATCATGAATGACAGGCCCAATGTCATTGCCCCCAGGTACATCCTTGGCTGCAGGCGGTTGGCAGGTGGGTCAAGGGGGCAGGAAGGAGACAGTGGGGAGGGCAGATGGGTGGGCAGACACTCGTCAGGCGCGAACAGCTGCCTTGTACTGTGACTCATGCGAGTGTGAGGCAACGGCCAGATGCTACAAACGGTACGGCTAGGACACAATCGCCCAGCACCCTCTAACACTCATCTTAGCCACCCACTCTGTCCGCCCACGTTTTCACATATTTACCCACCCACC